>PVIJ01004717.1:60000-113539 GCA_004024925.1 Scalopus aquaticus | reverse complement strand
TTGCAGCGACATGGATGGAATTAGAGGGGATCATACTCAGTGAAATAAGCCAGAAAGAAAGAGAAAAATATCGAATGGTTTCACTTATAACAGGACTATAGGGAGGCCGGGTGGGAGAGAGACAATCAGTGGGGGGGGAGGGGGGGAGGAAGGAGCCGGAGGGAGGGAAGGGAAAGGGCACAAAATGGAATAGAAAAGAGCACAAGGGACCATGGAGATGGATCACGGGTGAATTGGTGGTGGGCTACCCTAGGGGAATGCAAAATGTAAAAGACATAAGTAACAATAAAAATATATATTAAAAAAAAATGTAAGTAAAAGAATAAATCCAAACCTAGAGTGGGGTTAGACCACATCTGTGTAGTCCATGACAGCTGACAGAGTTGCTGAAATTGACCTCATGAGAACTTTGGGACTTTGCACTAACCATTCTCCTTTGAAATCTCTTTAGTTGCTTCTTGAGATTTACTCTATTGGCTTTGGAAACAGCATGGATTGGTAAAAACGTTAGCATCCTTTTAGGAAAACTTAGAAGAGTTTTGAAAATGATCTCTTAAGAAGAAAATCACATTTCTACCTAGAAATAGGTCTTAGAGTGACCTTTACAAAATTTCAAGATATCATCTCAATACATCATTTGCGTTTCTCTCCAACATGTTATCTATTGGTTTCTTAATTCCCCCCAGTTTTATCACACAAAACTAAGATGATATGCGGCTAGAAACTTTTCAAAGCAGGTATTTCGAGGTTGCTAACACAGAAAAGAATACAAGTTACAAAGATATTATGGAATATTTAATTTTTAGTAATTGTTGAAACTTCCAGAAAGAACTAATTTCTAAGACTTACTGAGTAGCTCAAAATGTAGACTGGTATGCAGAATTTTTGGAAATCAAAATCTAAGCTTAAAGGTAATCTGCAAAACTGTTGTTTCATTTTTGAATAGTTTGTCATTCTTTCCAACAAAAATAGTGGGGGCAATTGTCTTTTTTGTGTCTCCTCTATTGAATGATAATGTGACCATATCATTAGTAAATAATATGATGTAACTTAACCTTAAAATACTCATGAATTAGACACAATTCATCATTATTTTACAAAGAAAAATCTGAAGCTATAAAGAAAAAATTAAAGTGAAATTTAAGCAAAGGTTGAGGGTATTGTGCTGGACATATGATATGCATGCACTTAATATTTGCTGATTAGGTGATTGTGTTATGGCTACACGCTCACCATTTAAATTAAATTGTCAATAGCTTTAAGTAATTCAGCTTCTCTGTATGTATAATCACAAATCTCATCGTAATGGAAATTTGCAATATTGGTCTCCTGCACTGTCATAGTTGTCCTAATAGAGCAATTATTGAACCTTAAGTAATTATCAACCAAAAAGACTAATTCAATTTTCAGTTATTCATATGAAACATTAAGTTTCTACTTATAGTCACATATACATTACTTCCTTTGGCTTTTTGTCAGTCATATTAGTGTTTTCTCCCCCAAATTAATTCTCTTTATTAAAGATGGACCTTTCTAGTATGTAAAATATTCCTTAGTTTTTAAAATAAATTTTGCGCTATAGCAAATAAGGGCAAAATTTCACCCAATCATATTTTTGAAATATGACCCCATGATTCTTAAATGAAACTATTTGATAAACTAACGTATGAACTTTTTCAATGTTTTACTTTTGCCTAAATATAATAGAACTCATTATGAAATGTGATATCCATATAAAATATAACAATTTAATATAATCAATAACACTGGGGAAAAAGTTCTCCAAAATTTAATTTGCAGAATGTTGTATAGACAACTTCCCCCAAATATGTAGAATTATAATATTTAATAGTTTCAAATTTCCAATTTTACTAAAGCAAATTCTATTTAAAATAGATTTCTGAGCAATCACTAAGATTGTGTTCAAATAAAACAATCAATTGGAATTATAGAAGACATTAAAGATCAATTTTAAAATCACAAACAGCTTTTTATTTAAATGACCTAAATCTCAATTTGGATAAGTGTTCATTATGAGTGTAATCAATTAGCCAATATTTATTGACTATCTGTTATATTTTTAATAGGGAACTAGTGGTTTCTGGTTTAGGGAAGAAGGTATTGAAGAAATATAGGACATGGGGTCTGTTTTTAGAAAAGTATGTATTTCTATTTGCAACCCTACATAAACTGATGCTCAACTCTTCGGAACTGTTTTTAAGAAAACACAATCCTCTCAAAGTAAAGGAAAAACCAAAATGAGCTAGAACACCAAACAATTTAGGAGGTGTTCTGAATAGTTAATAAATATTATGATCTGACAGAGATGCGATTCAAACCAAGTGTAGGAAGTGTCTATATTCATTAAAGTGGTAGTTGTCACATTGCCATTTCTGCCACAAAATGCTATTTCACCCTGGAAAACAACTCTCTCCATTAATAAAGGTATAAGTCAGCCACTTGGATATGGTTATGCAACTCTTTCTTTCAATGCTAAAAGCAGAATCACAGTTCTTGTTTTTCTTTTCCGTGAAAGGAGGTGAAAATCTGACAGCTCAAAATGAAGCAAAAACCCAAGATAAAACAGACACCATTTTGTGCCCACTCAGTCTTCTTTCCAGGGTCATACATGTGTAAGTAGCTGTTTGTTTATAGTCGAGACCTTCTGTGGGTAAATCTGGCAGGATATCAAAGACATTTAGCATAGATATTTCATTTTCAATGCATGTGTCTATTTTTTTCCCTGTTGATGAACCAAATATAACACATGCAGATGATTTTTAGGAATTTATTTTAAATCATAACTGTTTCTTTTTTTTTTCTTTTTCTGAATGTTCACAGTAGCTGGGAGACAAGTATTTCCTTAACACTCCCCTCCCATCATAGCCTTGAATGGTTCAGTAGAACTGAACATGAAATTGCATAATGTGTTTCCCTCCTTCAATATCTCTATCCCTGTATTTAAGAATCTATTGATTAATAGTATATTTATCAATCTATTTGTCAATCATCTATCAATTAATTATCTATATATGTAGCTGATGGTATAGCATTTAAAAATATGATTTTGGATTCTATTAACCCTGATTTGAAGGCAGGGTCTACTTGTAATTAATTATGACATTATTTAAATCGCTTAACCCCTATAAACCTAATTGGCTTATTAACTATGACCAGGCAATAAAATTGCTCATTAGAGTTGTTGTGAAGATTAAATGAGATAACTCAATTAAGGTACTAAGCATGTTGCTTGGCATATATTAAAATTCAAGGTTTATTCTTATTTTTAATAACCACAGTCACTTTAAGGATAATATAAATAGATAATATAAATAGCTAAGTAGAAATCATTCAAATATTTTAGTTAATGTTTCTAGTAACATTTCATTTTTTTAAAATCTAATGATTTTCGTTAACTAGGAGAAATTCAAGGGAAATAATATTCTTGAATCTTTCAGCTTCCTATTTCTGATATTGCCACAAAAGTGATATTATTTTTTCTTTTCCTAATCAGAATAACATGTTTTCCTATTGTACTTTCCTTTCTGTGGTAAAACTTTGTATTTACAGTTTACTGAGATTTTATATCAATACATTATCTCCCTGTATTGTAGGCTTTTGTTTTGTTTCGTTTTGAAATGCTATCTTGACCCATTTTGGAGTTCTTGCTAGAGGATAGTAAGGTTTTGTCAAGCAGTTGATTAAGTTCATACCACAACCACTTCCCTTTTGCAGCATCTCCCATGACAGGACTGCTATATACCTGTTCGAATTACTCCAAGTAGCAAACAATTAGGGACAATTTTTATGCTCCAGATCCAGGAAATTACTCAAATTAGCCAATCCAGAGTTATCTTGAGGAATCTAGCCAACTCAATCCCATTTGTGACATACTAGCTGCCTCTACCCACATGTTTCATTGTGATACCTCTTCCCCAAGTGCAGTACCCCTCTGTGGCTCTGGGTGGTAACCTTCTCTCCAAAGTTGTAAGGTAGAGTTCCTTCTCTCATCTCTATGGAGTGTCATTGTGTTGTGTCCTGCCACTAAGAATCTTTAAATCTTATAAAACACTCCCTCAAGCAGATTTTTTACTTAAAGCCTTTTAGTTCTGTTATCAGATAGGAGCGTTTTATTGCATGTTAAAGAGCATTTCTAACATTAAAAAAAAAACCTATTTACAAACATCAATAGCTGATATTAAAGTTTAGTTATAAATTTTCATAGCTTTATGCATATATATCTGTTATATTTCTATTCATCAATATATCCATACATTTGGAAATATAGTCATATTAATATATTCATATGTATTTTTAACCATATAGACAGATATAGATGTGTCCTATTTGTACAAAGAGAACTTAATCTAAACAATTCATAAATTTCACTCAGAATTCATATCACAATTATAATTAAATAATTATTTATATAATTACTTATTTAAGACTTAATCCTGTCTAAATTATAAATACCATGAAAACAAGAGTTGTGGCTATTGTGTACATTTTGCCAAATACAGTCACCGACTAGATGATACATGAATATTTGTTGGAAGAATGAACATAGCTATGAATACTGTTATATAATCTCCTTTATTTTTCAATTCACTTGATATTTTTCTGCATATGCTTCAATTTCATATGGAAGGAATGTAGAACATCAACAAATAGCAGTAGGTCAGCTGAATCATATCCCTAAAATATATGGTAGCAAGATATTAACTCATTCAATTCATTTCCTTTAGACTAATGCCTACAGTGGAATGAAAGATCATGTGAAATGAAGCTGCAATGCTCTATGCAAAGGGAAAAAAGGAAAGTGTTGATAATTATTTAGTAAAATGAAATAAATCAGGAACAGATTATTTTGTTCTGTTTATGCTGAGAAACTTATTCTATAGATAAGAGTAAGGGACTAATTACCAAACTTGCATTCTTTGCACAGAAATGAAGAATATAGGGAAGACTGAGAAAACAGTAAATTCAATATAATATTTAAGATAGAGAATTGTTCAGAAAAAATTATAACTCTACACGTTATTGTCAATACAGTCTGGCAAGAATTAAGAAAGAGAGAGAGGAAGAAAAGAAGGAAAGAAGTAGAAGGATGAAGGAGAAAGAGAACTTTTACCTCAAGTGCAATAGAAGCAACATCTTCAGTGGAAGAAAAATGTTATTTGCCTGTGTCTCACCCAAGGGAAGAAGGGTAGGAGTAAATTATACATAGAGTTAATAATGTAAATAAAGATGGGAGTAGTGTGGAAATGTATAATGAATGATATACACATAAACATATTTATGTGTATACATATATACATGTATATATATGCAAATATATATTCACATGTATGTAGGGTATAGTATGAGAAAAAGTTGGAAAGGTAACTTTACATCATTTAAAACTTTGCTTTTGAAAGTATGTTCTGTTGTGGGTCTGCTAATCCTAAGTGACCTGTTCGGCCACCATTTTGTTATCTGCAGTTCAACATTCCTATACAAGGTCAGAACTGCCCAGACAGTAAGTTATAGCCAAACCTTACAAGGTGTCTTTCAAATCAATCAAGAGTAGAAAGCTGGATCACTCTGGGAAGGCTATGAATCTTGAGCTACGACCCGGAAATGCTGGGGGTGGGGGGAGGGGGGCCTAAGGACCAATGTATGACAAGGGACCCCAGAAACTGATCAGTGGGATGACTTGTTGATAAGATTAAAACCACTGCAGGGGATCTAGGACTTGATATCAATTACAACAATGAGTCATCCAGCGGATAAGAAGTGCTTGGAGGGCAGACCCACATTCCCTGATACTATAGATGACAGACACATTTTTCTAGTTTCACCCTTCCCTTTTTATCTTCCTTCCCCCTACACTGATGCAGTATGATTATTCTATCAATAGAAAGGCCAGAATCTTGCTCCTTGAGCAGCATCCTGCATTCTGTAGCCTACTCTACTCCCCTGTATCAGTGTGGTGTTGCCCGAGGCAACATTCTATAGTATGTATACCAAGTACCTATTTGTGGTATATGTATATAATTTGTAAATATCTACATATACATTTGTAGTGCCTGCTGAATCTTTTTACTAATGGGGTACACAGTTGAAAATGTTTATAGACCCCTGCTCTAGAAAATAGGCAGTCTTCAAAAATTTATGTGGATAGGTTATAGAAAATCAAATGTCATGGTAATATGGGGAAAGGATGAAAACAAAGAAGTCTCTGGAGTCATGGAGAAGAGTGAGGCATTCACTGCAGTTTTCCAGGCAAGAAATGAAAATGATTTAAGGCATTGTCATTAGAGATAAAATAAGGAGATCACTCACGACACATTTTTTGAAGTAAATTCAACATGAATTCTTAAATGACAGGTTGAGTTTGGGAATTGCATAAGAAAAAGACATTGAAGAGTATCTCTAAGGTTTCAAGCTTTGACATGCTCGTTGTTCTTCCTGCCTCACATTCCATTCTAGTTAGTAGTATGCAAGTCTCTGATTTTCTATGAAGGCAGAACCAGAGTTTTAGTTATCCTGAGGGATGGTAGATGAGGGAGATATTTAAGATTACTCTGATAAGAAAATTCTGGGTTGTGGGTGGGGCCTCCCTGTTGACACAGGAATTAAAATCTCAGCAATATCAAGCTATTGCCAGCCATTTTGGCATGAGTTTGATCCTTGGACAGGGAGCTGACCCACATGGCACAGCAGACCTCTCCTGTCTCATCTGCAGCTCCCGTCAGCAGTGTATATCAGTAGATCCATGTGTTTTCTGCCCCCCACTCTGTCTCTGATGAATCCTCATACCCCCACACCTCTGGCCTACATCCCAGCTCTTGTATGCATTAAAAAACATTCTGGGTAGTGAACTTACCATCAGAAATGAAAGAAAATGAATCTCTTCTATGTGGGAAGGATATACTATTTGTTTGGATCGTTTTGATATTTTAGTCCCTGTGGGAATTCCAATAAATCTTTCAGGTAAAATTTGGAGACTTTTATCAGTTTAGGTAAAGCTAAAAGGACAGGCTTGAAGTGATTAAAAAGACAAATGATGTTGATACATGAAGTCTGTGAATTTATTCTTTTCTTTGATCCCCACACAATAACCAAGAGCGGGGGGGGGGTGTGTGCCGGGGGGCTATGAACAAGTGTAGAACTGGGAATCGAAAGGCTTGGTGGGGGAAGACTACAAGGATTAGAAATTACAATTATGGAAGAAGGATAAATAGATATATTTTTTCAGACTATGGCTGGATGTAAATAAAGAGAACATGGAAGGTTTGTGGACAAGATCTTGGTGTGATGAAGATTAGATCTAGTTGGAGTGGTTAGAGTAGGAAGAATGGAAAAACAGGAGTCTGGAATTAAAAGATTCAGTTTTAAAAATTATTCCCTTATGACCACATAGAAGATTGTCACATATGTCAACGCACACACACGCATGCACACACACACAAATGCACACACATGCACACATACAATCTATAAAAGTTGGAAAATAAACCACTCAGTACAAAGATTTAGTAGAAAAAATAATGGAGGGAAATAAACTATTTGGTCTTAATAAATGTCATTTCCTCCAGAACTTTCCTCTTTCTGTAAATTTCTATAAGTAGTAATATGTATGTTTCATATGGCATTCCAGATATCTCAGTGCATCAAAAAAAAAAATTAGGCCAATCCTGCAACTGTATTTCCTCAAATAGAGATAGAATAAAAGAGAGAGATAGGAGAGAGAGAAATTCATCACAGACACATTTGCTGAAAAAGTCTGGCAGATGAACAAAACATGATTTTTTGAGAGGTTCTGTAATGGATAGTTCTTTTTCTCACTTATGTACTTATGTGAAGCTAGGAAAGATAGTAAAGTGCAAAAAAAATCTACCAGCTTAAAAAAATTAGAAAATCTTAGCAGCTTTGAGTGTAGCGACTCAGAGTTAAGTTATCCAAATGCTCTTAAGGCTGCCTTTTTATTTCCTTTCATTTTGACACCATAATATAATGTTTCATTTCTCAAAATCAGAAAGTGAACCAGATAGACACAGTACATTGATAAATTCCACATCTGTGATTTTCTTTTTGGTAGTAAAAATAATATCATATCTTAAGGTCAAAGATTATTAACCATAAAACATTA
The DNA here is from genome assembly GCA_004024925.1 of Scalopus aquaticus. NCBI lineage: Eukaryota > Metazoa > Chordata > Mammalia > Eulipotyphla > Talpidae > Scalopus > Scalopus aquaticus. Next base: position 105,405 of record PVIJ01004717.1, on the reverse strand, counting down.
AAACTACTGAGTTTCTAATGCTTTTTTTATCTTCTAGAGGAAGAGGGCCAAGAAGCATATTTGAAATTTTCACATTTTCTCCACACATTGGTTGAATTACAATTTTTATTTTTAAAGCATAATTAAACAAATATGTCCACTTAAGGAAGATGCTGTAAACCATTCAGTTCGGTTTAGGTTAATAAGAAATTGGAATCCATCATAAAATATGTTAATAAACTGTCATTGTATTTAGTAACTTCTTCATAGCATTTTGATGTTTTGTATTTTTTTCTCTCACATTATCTTGGAAGGGGAAATACAAGCTGAAATCCTTCTAGTATATCCAATAGGGCGTATTTAAAACTTTTTCGTTGGTCCTATTGGTATCTTTTAGGAACTGTGAAAACTAGTGTGACACATAACTAGCTAGAACTAGATTAGAAAGTTTGAGAGATTCTGTCATCAACAGTTTACTCTTAGCCTTGCTTTCACAAATTGTTATCCACAATTTACTTTTAGGATAGTACTAAACTATTTATATGATTGTCAAAGACAAATTATTCTGATATTCATACTGTGCTGTTTTACACATTGCTCCATTAAGAAGTTTCCTAGGGATTAAGGAATCTGTTTTTTTTTTTGTTGTTGTTGTTAGAATTCTTGTGTTGTGGTGTTTTTTTAATGAGGTGATCAATTTCTTGTTGGATTATAAGAGTGCAAAGTCTTCAGTGGTAGAAAGGTTGTCTCTCTATAACTGAAAAATCTTTTACTATCTTTGATGCCCTTAATGTTTTTGATGCTCTTTCTCTCTGGCTAAAAACAAAATATAGAAAAAACTTTGAATGAAAAAATGAGGAGCTCTCTAGATATTTATTTCCACATCTACCTCTATCCAGACCCTGGATTACATTCTAGATTATTAATACTGTATTTCAAACCAAAATAGAAACCAAGAAATGAAACCTATACCAAGTTAATTACATAAACTTGATTACATAAACTTGAGTCAAAGAGCAAAGTAAAGAACTCTTAACAGATTAGAAATGCTGAAATGCAGACTACCTGTAGGAAAAATGAAGGAAATTACAAAACAGAAAGGTTCTTCAAGATATCAAGATTAAATGGTTGACAGTGGGAGACATTTTGCTTTATTTTTCATGGATGAAATATAATATTGTTTTGTAGGGACTAGCTAAGTCTGGGAGCATACAGAACCAGGCATTCTCTTTCAGTGCTATCCTGAAGCGGGTTCCCCTGGACCGAATGGAGGAGTTTGACCCGTATTGGGGAAATACTAATCTAAAATTTATATTTCCCTTTCCCTTCAAATAAATCACATAGCACTAAAAAGGACATCAAATGATGAAAAATATTCAATAGTTAGCAAAGCAAATACATAGGCTTCAACAGTTAGTTTATGAGGAATAACACTGAATGAACTTATCATTTTGACTTGCTGCTAGATAGGAAACTAAATGGCTGGTTCTCTGAAAATGTTATGTTTGATTCTGGTTTCATAAAAACAAAGGGCATTTTGATTTTAAGAAAACCATTTAAATCTTAATCTGTAGGGCCTCCCTGATGGCACAACACGTTAAGTCTTAGCACTATGAAGCTATCTGCAGCCACTGCAGCATGAGTTTGATCCCCAGAGAGGGAGTTTCCCACATGGCACAGCAGACCTCTCCTGTCTGGCCCGCTGCTCCCCTCAGCAGTATATTTCAGCAGATCTGCCTGTTCTGCTCCCCACTCTGTCTCTGGTGAATCCTTTCACCACCCCACACCTCTGGCTTACACACCAGCTCTTGTATGCATAATAATTTTTTTATAAAAAGATTTCAATATAAACCTGTAAATTAAAATAAATCTTTTAATGAATTCAAAATGGCTGCAATCTCTATGTAGGACTTCTATGGAGAATTAGGCAAGAATAACATGCTATATAAATACTAAATAATAACAACAAGGGCAGTATTAATGCCCAATGAAATTTTTTGTCACTCGGTTTAATGTTAAGATGGAATCATTTCAAACATTCCCATAATAGGACTTTACTAATCACTATTATTAAGTGTGGCCCAATTTGGCTGTGGATTCCATATGACTCGCCAATTCTCAATCTGCACTACATAGTTTTCTACTAATGCCCCCGAGAGACAAGTCACACTTTTAGAGTTTTTGTCATTTTCTTTTCCTTACTTTATATTCCCATACTCCCTGTAGTATTACAGAGTATAATCTCCTGCTTAAATTAGCGCTTAATAGTGTATTGTAACTCTCAATTAAAATTCATGAAAAGTAAATATTTTTACTTCAAATTTTAATTTGAAAAGATTTTCTTAACTTCTGAACTAAGAATTTGGAATTTGGAATTATGAATTTGTGTTCTTTTGTTCTTGAACTCATCTGACAGATGCTTTCTATCTAAAGACTTAAACACCTTTTTTTCCTCTTTCTAGGCTGAATGCTTGAGGAAGTCTATAATTGTTTATAACTCAACAGAGAAAATGTGGCATATTAACTGGTACATGACCATGCATGACCATTTTATTTATTTCTATCTCCTATGGAATAATAACCAAGAGGGTATTCCAATGGAAAAGGTAATTATGACATCACTTTGTTTCTGACAGTTGTTTGAGAGAGGTTTAGATCCTTTGGGGGAAGTCTCCTAAAATGGAAAAATAGAGGTCTTTAGAAGAAATATCCGTAATTTAAATCTGGCACCCTACATACAAATTTTATGAATTTGGCCTAGTTTAATTCCTCATTGGTAAAGGCTGGGATGCCAGTATGTATATATCTGTTAATAAACTAGAAATTTGATGCATCTAGCATTAGTTTGAACCATTGTTAAAAAAAAAAAAAAGGACCTCCCTGATGGCACAGCGGTTAAGTGCTGTGCTGTGGAGCTGTCGGCAGCAGCAACGCAAGTTCGATGCCCGGCTGGGGAGATTCCCACATGGTGCTGCAGACCTCTCCTCCCTCGCCCGCTGCTCCCATCAGCGGTGTATTTCCGTCTATCTGCCTGTTCTGCTCCCCACTCTACGCCTCTGGCCTGTACCCCAGTTTGTATGCATAAATAAATAAACCTTAAAAAAAAGATTAAGACATGAAAATTCTTGTCTCAAATATAATTAAAAAGAACCCAGCATATATGAAGTCTCCAAATGGTCAAATATCAGCAAATTTATATGGGTCTTAATATAGCAGAAGCTCAAATTTGATTAGGCAAAATTTCATGTTTTCTCTTTTCTGTTTTGCTTTTGTTTCCTTCTCAATTTTATTAGCACACAAAATATTCCTTTAAAAAATACCCTGATCTTTCCACTAGCTATACTATCTGCTTAATATTTACCTCACTGGATATACATTTAATGATAAAAATTATGACTGACTAGATCCAGTTTGTCCCTTGCCCAAATCTACTGAACTGGATCCACTGATACCCATGCTTGCTAATATTTTCTAATAATCTGTAGTTTTGTTCTCCTTTTGTTATGTTTGGAAAATATGTGCTTTAGATAGTATGACTGTGTGTTCAGACTGCCAAATGCCAATAGGAGCAGACTGCACAGCAAGAGAAGTGCTTTTGTTTGACAATGTGTTATACACTATTGATATGATTTTGAAATTGAAGTTGTACTCTTGCCTTTTGCTCAGCATTATGAAGTTTAATATTGTCTTTATTTCAATTAAAGAGCAATGGCTAGTACTGTTGTTTATGTTCATCCCTCCTGTCAGTGTATGTGTATAATTATAACATGTAAGGTTTTAGTCTCCCAAATGCTTTTGAGTTTTGTCCAGCACAACATATTTCTTAAGGTATTTGCATTTACTCAGCAGGGACTATTCAGAATACTGCTTGTTTTCCTGATGAAACTGTTTATTCCATCTTTTATGTCCTCTGTTGCAATTCTTTTTTAATATATATTTTATTAAGGTAATGTTGGCTTAAAAAACTGTATATAATTCAGGTATGTTCTTAATTCTTAAACCTGGATAATTTATCATGATAGCCAGTAATGGATATAGGAAAAGGTCCACTTTGGAATTTTCATGTTGGCAGCCTTACTAAGTATTTAAATTCTTATTATATTATCGTTTAAAGAAAATGTGGACAGAAAAGAATTGGAAATCTCACTTTCTACCAATATGCAAATTGCTTAGCAGTTTACAAATGTCAGATCCTAAGAGTAAATCATTTTCATTTTCATCACAGCAGCTTTTCTAGCTAATAAATGAAGATAATTGTACTTGTCTCATACTTGAAACCAATATTGAAGGTCATGGAAAAGACTGCAGAAAGCAGGTAAATAAGGATTATTGTGTTTTTTTTTTGGTGTGCATTTGTCGACCCTCAGGACAGAGGTAGGACTTCCAGTCTTGATCTAGAGAAAACTGCCAGATTTCCAAGAACTCAAAGGTGCTACGAAGGGAAAATTTCTACATTAAGTAGTTCACCTTGCACTACTCCTGAAATCTACTAGACTGTTAAACGTAATTCTAGGTTGTCATTTCAGATTTATGAAAAATAATTCATATAGTCCACACTATTCTAGTGAAATGTCTCAGACATATTTAGAAGATCTCTATGATCCTTTCACAGGGAGCTCAGAGAAGAATCTTGGCATTGATGATGATATTTGAGAATTACTAAGGATCTAAGAAGAAAACTAGGCCATCTTTACACATTTTCCTCTTAGGACAAAGACAAGTAAAAATGTATGTTACTTCATGGGGCTATTTAGCTGAGAAAAGATATATACCCAGTAAATCAGAAATTCTGGTAGGAGAGTTTACTAACTGTACAGTTATTTCTCATTTACCATATTTGCAACTTTGTGGCCAAAGAGGCACTCAATATGATTCTCACCAGCAAAAATGTGGGCACAAATATCTCAAATGTTTTATGTCACCCTGCCACACAATAAAAACAAAGTCTCACGAGGACAAACCTTTTGTTCTTGCCCTGCCCCCACATCCTTTCTGGGGGGATAGTGGTCATAGAAAGTGGAACTGCTAGTGTTAGAACAGCTTGGTTAGAGCAAAAGTCCCATCCTTATGATAATGAAGCAGAAAGATAGAAGAAGGTTGTGTTTTTGATGACACTGTTTGACCACTATGTGATCCATGGACTGTCATTCCTGAGAATTCTTGTTATTGAGCATAAACTGTTAATTAGATTCCCAATTTCAGGTAGCTGAAAATATTTCTACTGAAACAGCCTTACCTATTCATCCATCACACCACTGGTTTCCAGACTTTACTGTGCATCAATCACGTGAAAGGTTTGCTAAAACAGAGATTGTTGGATCCTCAGTAGGTCTGTGGTGGCACTTGACTGCTTGATTTTCTAATAAGTTCCCAGCTGATGGTCCAGAGACCACTTTGAAAATCACCGCTCAGCTGAGTGACTTTTTAAGATATAAATCTTAATGTGATAATAATCATCTTAAACTGCATCCCTCAAAAAAAATTCAAGCTCCTTGCAATGACATCTAAATCTGTTTTTCTTTCTTTGACTTTCATCTTTCTTCCATTGTTGACCCTAAATTCCTGACCCACTCAACTGTCCGTGGTTTACTATAATACTCTAGTCTCTGCAACCTCTTTCTAACACATTTTCCTCTTTGCCTAAAATATTCTCTTCTATTATTTTCTTGATGCTTCCAAATAGTCCTTCAAAATGGAGTCTTCACCGTCTAAGTCCTGTATTAAGTACCCTATATTAATAAATAATTGCTTGTTTACTTTTTTGCTTTATCCATGTAATTTTGGGGACTAGAGTCTGTGGCATTCAGGTATCAGTCTCTATATCACTAATGCCCACCACAGGTGCTGAGACATGGGAGTCTTGCTGAGTGAAAGAATATTTGTTGAAGCATCAACAGTGTTAAGTGTTTATGATATTCTATCTATGCTCATGGGCTGAAATAGAACCTCTCTTTTTCTGTATAGATTTATTCTTTATAATATATGCAATTTAGCACTTTATCATAATCACTTTTATCCCAGTTTAAAAATAACATTGATGGGTAACCTTTTGAATATAGTCCTTTGCAAGGGATAAAGTCCTTATTTTATCTCTCTTTTCTTTTTGATGTAACAGAAATTGAAACCAGAAAATTCTCACAGAACAGATGCCCTTGCAATTGAAAAGCACTCCCTCTAATAATGCTTGGCATAATTTTTGTTAGGTTTGTATCTCTGGTATAATTACATGATGATTTTAATGGAAATTATAAAGAAGTATTTTACAAAGGAATGGAATATTTTATGTGTAGTTATATGTAAATTTACTCTTATAAATATGCAAGCTTTCATTCTCACATGGGTATTTGCTTAAGGATCACTCTGATAAATGCAAACAAGACTCATATTATTTATTAGAAGATTGCTGAGATATATAACAGTAATTGTCATACCACTCTGTAGAATTCACTTCCAGAATCTGCTGTTGTTCCTATTGACTGATAATGCACAGTAAAAATTGCCACATTTATAAATTCTGTTTAGATATTAAAATATCTAAGTTTTTATTTTCTTCACATGCATAAATCATTTCTTATGTGCATGTTATTATTTACTAAGCCAATCTGGCTTTCAAATGAAGCAAGAACTCTAGTTCTTTAGTTTGTGCGGTATGATTGATGAAGGTATCATTCATATTAGTGTTAATCTAATAATAGATAAAAGAAGCCTTGATTTGTGAAACCTTGTATTATATGGTGTAATATATTGTAAGAGGAATGTTCCACTATTGGCACTATTAGTTTGTATTCCCAGTGTTAAGTCTGAGGTGGAAATAACATTAGCATCCATTTCGGAACAAGATGTGCTTTCCTCTCATAATATAAAGAGCAGTACTTCTAGAAGATATATTTATTTTTTAAAAATGAGTTTGTCTCATTTCAATTAATATAACACCCACTTGTTGAAAGGCTCCCATTTCACTAGCACTCTTTAGATCCTCTTAGAAGCACATTAATGCATGAAGACATAGAAGTAAACACTAAAATTATTTTGCAATGCTTGGTACATCAGACCAACTTCAGAAGTCAAGTGCTTGGTTTCAGCCATGGCAAGTGCCCTTTGCTTATTTACTATTTCTTTGTTCATTGAACTATTTAATTATCCAGGAGATATTCTTGCTTTCTAGGAGAAAGTCAAAGAGGACACATGTCCCTGAGCACACAAATATAGTGTTAAAAAGATTTTCTTTAAATGATTTAAATTCTGAGGTGTGGTTAGATGTTAGTAGATTAAACACATGTCAAGTCATATAAATCATGCATAATTGAATTCACTGGCTCTATTTTTCTCCATTTTATGGCATGATATCATATTGAAATAATCAGATAGCTCATTATACTTGAGGCAGTGAAATTCTAAATACTAAATTGGCATCATCTCTTCATACCAAGTCTGTTTCAAAAATACCTAGAATCAGAGTCCTCTCCAGGGTAGTACCAATGCAGGCAGTTCATACAAACATCCTTGATCTATGTTTTTTCATGCAAGTAACCACCAAGGTGACTGGGAAAGATATTTAGGCTCTTTCTTGAGGAGAACTAAAGACTTTGATTCATCTATAAATCTTTCCCAATTACTAGGCAAATTAGATAGTGTTAGTCTCTGCCTGAAGTTACTAAACTTTTAAAATATTGTATTAACTTTTTATTGAGGTAATGCTGGTTTCCAACACTGTATGTAACAGCTTATGTTCACACCTCTTCAGATGTATGTTACCACAGCCACTACCAAAGTCACAGTAGTCTTCCACCATAGTCCACTGGGCTTCTCCCATACCTGCTTTGCTCCCCGCATCACCCGCCCCTGCTCTTAGCCTGAATACTGCATACAAATTTCAAGGGTTGGCTTTAATTTAGTTTTGTCTGTTCATTTATTTTGTTTCTTTATATTGCACCTACTAGTGAGATGACCCAGTATTTGTCTTTTCCCTTCTGACTTATTTTACTTAGCATAATCCCTTCCTGTCCTATCCATATTGTTGCAAAAGACAATATTTCATATTTTTATGAATAGTATTCCATTGCTTATATATCTATATCACAGCTTCTTTATTCATTTATCTTTTGTTGGACACTTATAATGTTTCATACCATGGTTATGGTGAATAGTCTGATAAATATTTAGGATTAATGGATTCCCTAAAAGCATCCCAGAAATCTATGTTTTGCCCATGTTTTCTTCTATATATTTTATGGTTTCAGGTCTTATATTCAAATTTTTAATCAATTTTGAATTAAATTTTGTGTATAATGTGAAAGAATGGACTGGTTTCATCTTTTGCATATGAATATCCAGTTTTCCCAATACCATATGTTGAATAGAATTTCCTTTCTCCATTGTATACCTTGACTTCTTTATCTTAAATTTACTGTTCATAAATGTATTGGTTTATTTCTGAACTCTCAATTGTATCCCATTCTTCTGTGTGTATATTTTTATTCCAATATTCATGCTGTTATAATTACTAAGGCTTTGTAGCATAGTTAGTAGCCTTGAACTATGATACCTCAGTTCTTCCTCTTTTTTTGTCAGGATTATTTTGACACTCAAGACCTTTTCTGCTTCCATATGAAATTCAGTGATGTTTGTTCTATTTAATTGAAGAATTATTTTGAATCTTTGATAGGGATTGCACTGAATCTCTATTTGTTTTGAGTGAGATGACCATTTTAACAGTTAATTTTTCCAATCCATGGGCAGGGAATATCTTTCTATTTCTTTGTGTTTCCTTCTATTTATTTTAACAATGTCTTGCAGTTTTCATTGTACAGGTCCTTTATCTATTTCAATTAGTTTATACCTAGGTATTTAATACTTTTTGCTGGAGTTGTATATGGGATTGTTTTCTTGATTTTTTTCCCTTCTAGTTTGTTTGTACATAGGACTATAACAGATGATTATACATTGATTTTGTAGGCTGTCACTTTACTGTGCTGATTTATTATTCCTAATGGTTTTCTGTGGATTCCTTAAGGTATTCTCTGTATACTATGCTATCTGCAAATCATGATAGTCAGTCTTACTTTTTCTTTCTTTGTTGTATACTTTTTATATTTTTCTCTTGCCTAACTGCCCTAGCATAGATGTTCAATTTAATGATGAATACCAGTGATGAAAAAGGATATCCTTATATCTGATCTTAGAGCAAAAACTTCCATTTTTCACCATTGAGTATTATAGTAACTGAATTTTTTATATATGGTCTTTATTACAAAGAGGTATGTTTCTTCTATCCCCAGTTTTTCATGGCTTTGTCATAAATGGCTGTTGAATCTTGTCAACTGCTTCTCTGTATCTATTGATATGATCATATGAATTGCATATTTGACTTTGTTGATATGGTGAATTGCATTGATCAATTTTTGGATGTTGAACCATCCTTGCATCCCTGGATTAAAACACACCTGTTCATGATGTGTGATCCTTTAAAAATATTCTTTAATATGGTTTCCTGAGATCTTAATGTTCCTTTAATTGCTCTGTATTTCTGGCAAACCTTCATTTCCATGAACTTCTTTTATAAATCCATCAGATATTTATTGAATTATAACTATGTGCTAGTTAGGTAGATAAAAATCAGTGCAGTGTGTCAAGATTCAGATGAAAGCACCATGTACATACTATCATCCCCTCATGGTATGACTAAGAGAAGGGCTCTCTGAAGTCTATATTTGAGCACCACATCAAAGGAACAGTCAAGTGAATATAAGGCATTAGAGCGAGAGGTTAGAAGTTTGAGAAAACATGTTTGCAGAATGGTAGGCTATTTAGTAGGTTGGATCTTAGCATTTAAGGCGAGGTGTTGTAAGACAGTATGCTAAAGATGTTCCCCCAAGATTTATTTACCTTGGTTATTAGTCTAGCACTAGGTGCTGCCTAAATGGGGCTTTGTAAATATAATTAATGTTCCTGAAATTGGGGAAATTATCTTGGATTATTCGGTGAGACAAATATTATCATTTGAGTCATTAAAAACAGAGAAACTCCTCAGCTGGAATCAGAGTTCAGCTAAACAATGAAGCAGAAGAGGAAGTAAGAGATTCAAAGCATGAGAAAGAATTGATCTGCTGTTAGATTTGAAGAGAGACAAATGCCAGGAACTATGGATGGCCTCTACAAGTTTAAAATAACCCCCTGTTGAAAGACAACATGGAAAGAGGACCTCAGTTCTACAGATGCAAGGAACTCAATTCAGATAAAAATTTAAATGACCTTAGGAGCTACTCTTCTCACAGCCTCCAGATAAAAGTCCAACTAGCCAAGACATTATTTTCATCCTTTGTGAAATCAGGAATGGAGAAATCAGCCTACTCATCCTGGATTCCTAGTCTACATAAATGTGAGCTAATCAATTGATGTTATTTTGAACCCCTAAATTGTGGTAATTTGTTAGGGCAGCAACAGAAAACTAACACGGGAGTAATCCTGGTAGATAAATTTATAAGCAGTCATTCTCAACTGAGCATGATATTGTCCCCCAGGGGTTATTTGCAATAACTAGAGATGTATTTGTTTGTCACACCATGGGCATGAAGAGAGTGGAGGGGAGATGTTATTGGGTTGCATTAGGTAGAGGTTAAAATTCTGCAACATGCAGAAGAACTCCCCACAGGAAAGTATTATGGGGTAGAAAACAGAAAGCAAAAGGAAGTAGGAAAGCTCTGGCTGGATCATCAAGATGTCTTTGTTTTAAGGAATTTGCATTTTATCTTCAAAGCTATGAACAGCCAAGGGAGCTCGTTTTCTGTTAGTTGGATGGAGAATATATTATATATCTTTGTTGAAAACAAGGAAGCAAGCAGAACTGAGGTAATCATCAGAAGTAGTTCTATTATTTATCAAATAATATGAAAAGTAGTTAATAAATTAAAGAAAATCAAACTTCTTTCTTGCTGGTCTAACATAATTATTTGTCTATGTTAGTGGTCATTTAAAGAGCAATAATAACTGCCAAAAACATGACTTACAATATGAATCATTCTTAAACCTGGACGCTTAATGATATTTTTGAAAAATATTTTTTAGAAAACACCAGAAGGAAGCATTCATCTAATTAATTTCCTGTGTCTTTGTGAGATGGCTCAACAGATTAGTGATTTTTCTTATTCACATCAAATTTTCTGCATGGTTAATTTGCTGTATAATTAGGCTATTGAACATCTACTTCCTTTAAATACCTTGGTCTTACTCTCTACTTTTCTTTTTCATTTGTTTGCAACTTACATTCCTGGATGAATCTAAGACTTTGTTGGTTCCGTATGTAATTTCAAAATTCAGGGATAAAAATATAAGATTTCTTTTCTCTCCTTAATCAAGCTCTTGCCAGAAAATTAGCATATTTCATTTTAATAAGGATGATTGATAAGAATAATTCAAAAGTCCACGTTACATTACTTTTCACTCATAGTCCTAAATTTTCAATTTTAACATAAAATATATTATCCATATATTGACTAAATTTGAATTAGGATAAACTGGTTACGCCTCCTTTAAAATAATGATTCCTATTAAAAATATTAAAACAAAATAATGATTCCTATTGACTTGGCTTTGTACATATCAGATAGCATTTTTTATTACATTTTTTCATTATTGTTTTTTTTCATTGGTACATTCAGGTTTACTTTCTCATTTTATTGATTTAGTTTTTCTGTGTTCATACTACATAAGTATTTCTCTTGGTACTTTTAATTTATATAACTGGTATAGAATTATATATATCATTCTGGTTTTTTCCTACTAAGCTCTCTATTTATAAGCTCCTTCCACATTATTCTACCTGTATTCATCAATCCCATTTTAACTCCACTAATGATATCATTCTTCCAGTGATAAACACCTGGTTTGTCTTCAACTCTTTCCTCCCCTTGCAAATAATGCTACTGTGATATCTATGTGAATGATAATGTAAGTATCTGTCTAAGTATATTTGGCATGTCAGTGATTTCTTTGGGATACAATCTATGCAGGTAAAAGTTTGAATTAGAAGATACTCATCTTCCACATTTGACTAAACTATGTCAACAGTTCTAGGGAAGTTATTCCCCAGTTCATGAATAGGAGCAACAAGAGCACTATCCAGCTTTCTGGATTTGTTGGTATTTTAGCTACAAAATGAAAATACACTGAAATTTTATTGATAATTATTTGATTATTTATGATTGAGCATTTTTTCATGTGGTTAGATTTTGAAGTTTTCTACTATGTACATTGCTTGGCTATAATCTTTGCCTAAAATTCTGAAACTCCTGCCATCTGTTTCTTGTTGATTTGTAGGACTTCACTATGTATTTATTATAACTTAAGCCTTTGTAAATACTATAACAAATACCCGGCTCCATTTCTCTTCTGTGTATTAATTTTGTCCAAAGATACTTCCATTAAACAGAAAGTCTTAATAGTGACTTAATAGAATGTATTTCTTCTTCTCCCACTCCATGAGTTGTGCTTTAAGTTTTGTAGGGTTTTCAGATGCCCAAAAATATATGATTGGATCAAGAAGATGTGGTACATATACACAATGGGATACTACTCAGCATACAAAAAAGATAAACATATGCAATTCACAGCAACATGGAAGGAGCTAGAAGGGATCATGCTCAGCAAAATAAGCCAGAAAAAAAGAGAAAAATATCAAATGGTTTCACTTAAAACCTGAATATAGGTGAACCAAACAAGAAAGAGACATCCAGCAAAGGAGGGGGAGGATAAGGGCTCAAAATGCGGTAGAAAAGAGCATAAGGGACTATGGTGATGGTTCACGGGTGAATTGGTGGTGGGTAACCTACAGGGCATACACAGCAATATAAAAAATATTAATAAAAAATAAATAAAAAGGGAAAAAAATTGTGGGTTTTTTAAATGTCATTTTATGACTGAGTCTCAAAGCCATTTCTCCACATTTTACTCTATTAACTCTTATTTTGCCTTTCAAATATGAGTTTTTAAATTAACCTTTTATTAAATTTACATTTTTAGATTTACAGAAAAATTATGAAAATAATAGAGTTCCAGTATAACTTGCACCCAGTTTTCTTCATTACTAACATATAATATTCAGATGTTACCTGACATAATTAGTGAACAAAATAGATATACTATTATTAACTAAAGTCCATACTTGATTCAGATTTCCTTACTTTTTACCAAATGTCCTTTTTCTCTTCCAGTATCCCATTCAGGATACCACATTATATTTAAGTATCATGTCTTCTAAGATTTATCTTGTCTCCCACAGGAAATGAAGAGTTCCCCAATGGAAAGTCAGAATGTTGTACTTAGAGAAGGGGGAACAGAAGCTAAACAAGAACAAACAAGGGATATTCAGTATGATAATGCTCTTAAATGTTATGTACATTTCTAGAGTATATGCATGTTTGTTAAGGAGCTGACCACCAACCTAGATCTTATGACTTCAAATCAAGTGCTGTTTCCACCTCAACATAATTTTATTTAAGCAGGAGATCATTTTTATTTTTGGAATGCACTGGAATAGTTATTACAATTTATAGTGTTTTCATATGTCGTCTCATTTGAGAAGGCACTAAGATATGTATGATACATACATTTCACATCCTGAATTCCTTTAGTTATGCCTGGCAGCCTTCACTTTGTTAAACTGACTATATGAGTCCAAGTAGCTCTCAAAATCAGAGCTACTCTATTCCCTGTGGCAGAAACATGTGATTAAGTGATTATTTTATATTCCTACAGTGATGCAACCTGGATATAAAGTAAAAATAGAGACTGGATCAGTCAAAAAAATAATAAAGCTGAATATGTGCTTTCCACAGAGCATATACTACAAATTCTGTTGATAATTATTGAAGCATAATTCCCTGAAGTATGGATAGTACAATCTGAGATAACAGAGGTTTAATTTGTATGGAAAATAAGTTATAGCTTCATATTTTTTGTCAACAGTTCTGACATTGAATTACTCTGCAGCATAATGAGAGGACTATTTTAACCCAGCAAGAACATTATATTACAAAGCAATTCAAAAATTGAAACCAACTTATTACACAGAGCAAACCCAAAAGCAAAAATGGAATGACAAGTAATGCAAAAGGACAAAATTCCATACTTTGCACATAATGATTATCATTATTACATTAGATTGAATTTAGTACTCAGAAATGTTTCTTTTTTCCTAATCTAAATTTAATTCCCTAAAGGTTCATTCAACAGCCTGTAATAAACGATGACCAGTGGAAACCTCAAGAAAAGATTTTAATGGCTTTATTACTGAACTGTGTGATTTCAAAAAGTTTCTTTTCTGCAGATTTTATGTAAAACTTGCTTCAATATTGCTTAAAATATTTTGAGACTTTTAAAAGTCTTAGTTTTAGGACAGATTTGTTCCTATTAATTTCTGTCTTAGAAGAATGACTGTCCTTCATTGCTCCATTTGCAATGATAGCATTTTTAAACTTTGATTGAAAAGTTGCTTTAAGTGATAAATAAACTCACATTCTACCTACAGATACCTCGTGGCCCCATCATGAGCATGAAACATATACTCAGATGCATATAACTCAATACAGAATAGGCACAGCTATAGACTATATTTGAAGAAAGGAATGATATTTCCAGTTGGTGGCCCCAGAGAAAATGTCTTCAAAAAGATAGTATTTGACCTAGATTAGACACATGTATATGAACATAAAAACTTTTGAGGTAAGGGAAATTACAAGAGGGAAATCTTAAGCTTCTGACTCTCTCTTCCTTCTCATCCCCCCCACCCCGGTACATCACACTAAATACTAGTCCCTAAACACACTGTTCATTTACAGTTCAAGTCACAATACTACCTGCCATGCCTACATATTCTCTACCAAAATATTATTTTCCAAGATCAATCTCAAATGTGACCTTTCCTGGAAAGACTTTAAAGGTGTGTAAACAGAATTGTGAAATGATCATACTTGTGTTTTAGGAAGTTTAATATAAGAGCAGGTAGATCATTTGAACCAAGTGATAAGGAATGCAACTGTGTTAATGTCAGAAAGTAAGAACTTAATATCAGATAACACCAATGTCTAGGAAGAGGCAGAAATAATTATGAGAGATATTTGATTACTGATTTATCATACTTGGAGTAAGGTGATTAAGATAAGTCACAAACACAGGAGGATGATTAAGATGGAAAGTAATGAGTTAAATGCTGGTCATATTGAGTTAGAAGGGTTTGTCATGCATGCAAATGGAGATGTTTGATGTACATGGGAAATGAGGTTTTGGAGCTAGTCAGAATGAAACTATACAGAATCTGATTGAAATAATAAAGCTAGACTTGAATACAAAGAGAGAAACAGAAATGAAATCATGGTACTGTAGTTGTAATTGTGCTAATTTTTTTATGTTTTAAGCATTGTTTTAATTTCAGATTTCTTTCCCTTTTTTGTATATTTTATTGAGGTAATATTGGTTTATAACAATATAAATAATTAAGAGGTATAGGTTTATACTTCTTCAGATGTATGTATGTTAATATACCATCCCTATCACCAAGGCATATATAGTATTCTGACATAGTCTGTTGTATCATGAACAAATATTAGTATCAGCTACTATAGAAATGATGAAATGTTACTATCTGAAGATGTTTTAAGATTAAATAGACTTATTTCTGCAGTTTATCTATACTAAGCATTCACCAAAAACTCACCAAGACTATCTGGCTCTTAAGATATTTGATCATTCAGTGATTAAAGAGCTAAATAATGTTCCAAGATGAAAAGTTAACAGGTAAATCTCCCCAAAACTTAAAAGGAATCAGCAGAGACTCTCCAGTGAAATCCGTGACATTTACAAAAGTCACCTTGATGGATTCTAGGTACATTTTATTTTGTTAAACTAATTTTCCAGTAGATGGTTACTGAATTTTAAACAGAAACAGATACTCTATCTGTAGGATATTAGCATCATTTAGTACAAGTTAATTTTTGAATTCTGTATAAAAAGTGTTCAATGCATTTTAAAAGATCTTAAGTTACATTATTTTTCAATCTTGTTCAGAAACAAAATACTCATTTGCATCTCCTAACCACACTTTCTTCTGTCAATAGTTTCTACTAAAGTCCTGTTTTTTTTTTAAGATTTATTTATTTACGCATACAAGAAGTAGGCCAGAGGTGTGGGGTTGTGAGAGGATTCACTAGAGACATAGTGGGGAGCAGAACAGGTGGATGACTGAAGTACAATGCTGAGGGGAGCAGAGGGCGAGGCAGGAAAGGTCTGCTGCTCCATGTAGGAAACTCCCTGGCTGGGGATTGAACTCTGCTCTAGTGGCTGTAGATAGCTTCATAGTGCTGAGATTTAACCTGTTGTGTCACCAGGGAGACCCCAAGTCCTGTTTCATTTTCTTTTATTGACGCTTATGTTTAGAATTAACTCATAAATTTAAAAAAAAGTATAGAAATCACAGTATTACTATTATCACCTATATCTCATCTATTACTGTCACCAAAAAGAGGTTAAGGGTTGATCTAGTTTTCACTTGTCAACAGTCATTTCAAATCAAATTTCTTTTAAATTGGATTTATATTGAACACAACATAATAGACTTTAATAGATTGAAGTTTCTACATGTTTATAGCCTATTTAACTTAATAAAACTATAAAGTATGCCTGACCACATCTAACTTTGAAGAATCAAAACTTACCTCTTTTTAATTTTGTAGTTTAAATGTTGATTTATCTTCCGCTTAAGCAATTTTCTGCTTAGCACTAGAAAGTAAAATGAAAAAAATCTCCCTAGCCCCGGTGGGCCCACAGCATAACTTCCTCTTTTAAATAAATAACAGTAAAATTAATTAGTTTTGGGGGCCTCCCTGGTGGCACACCGGTTAAGCGCTGTGCTGTGGAGCTGTCGGCAGCGGTGACGCGAGCTCAACGCCCGGCCAGGGAGAATCCCACATGGCGCAGCAGACCTCTCCTGCCTCGCCCACTGCTTCCTTCAGCAGTGTATTTCTGATCTGCCTGTTCTGCTCCCCACTCTGTCTCTGGTGAACCCTCTCGCCGCCCCACGCCTCTGGCCTGTACCCCAGCTTGCATGTATAAAAAAAAAAATTAATTAGTTTTGAGGGCTAGGGCCAAAATGCATTTTCTTGGGTATGTTATAAAGTTAATTAAATGCTTTATTTCTTGAGGATTAAATGAGACTAAATATCTCATACAAAAGTAATTTAACAATCTGATATTATATAATCAAATAAAATTTTCTAAGATGCAAATAATCAAATAATCACTTTAAATATTAATAATCATTAAATAATAATCATTTGGAAGAGTCCTGAAAACTCTATAGAGTAATGAACTAAATGCACATACAAAATTGTAAAATAAATATGGTCCAAGTGCATGATATATTTAAATTTGGTCCTAAAATGCTGATATACTCATTAGGCAGGAGTTCTTCATGGTACAACTAAACATCAAAACAAAATTCATTTATTGTTGCTTTATTTCCCCTTTCAGATAGGTGATGTGAACATAAACAAATGTCAACACAGTCTAAAATAACCATCATCTCATCTCTATTTTGCTAGCTTTACTGTAGAGAATATCTTTATTCTCCATACCATAGTAATTAGCATTTATCACACACAGTATACTTTTCATTTTCTGCATCTGCTTTTTAAATATGTGAATTGACTTTTGCTTAACATTCTGACCATGCCTGTTTTGTTGCAACTGTGCTTTATCCAGGGGTGAATGAGAGATTAGCAAGCAGAAAATCATTTCCACTGGCTTCTATCTAGATGAAAATGTCCAAACTGTTTGTATGATCTTCCTAAAAGTTACTAATTGGTCTCAGTCCTGCCTCTAGACTAGAGGACTGAAATATCCCTGAGTATATGATACAGCGAATTTATAAATCCTGACTTGAAGGTTCTGAGGTGAATAGGAAAGTAATCAAGATTTAGATAAGTGCCCTTATTCACTGAAGAAAGTGAGTTTAATTGAGAATATTAACTATAAATATGGAAATCTCTGGATTCTGAAAGAAATTCCTTGGCACTTACAGGGGCATTTAAATAGATAGCAGTGAAATGACTCACTTTCATGTCTAATTCACCTTAAATATTGCAATAGATATTTAGCAGAATTAACTACCGTCTTTTTTGATTCATAAATAAAAGTAAAAGGTGTTTTACCAGAACTAAGAAGGCTTATGTTGGAGAAAGGAACGATTGATTTTTGCAAATATTGAACCATCCTTGCATCCCTGGAATAAATGCCACCTGGTCACGGTGTATGAGTTATAATGTGTTGTTTAGTTTCTAAGATTTTATTGAGGATTTTTGTGCTATAATCATTAATGAAATTGGTCTGTAGATTTCATTTTTTTGTGAATCTTTGTCTTGTTTTAGTATCTGTATAATTTTGACCTCATAAAATATATTTTTATGTATTTTATTTCTCAATTTTTGGGGAAGAGTTTGAGAAGAATAGTTGTTAGTTCATATTTGGAAGTTTGGCAGAATTTCTAGTGAAACCATCTGGTCCTGGGCTTTTGATTTTTGGAAGACCTTTGATTAATGTTTCAATTTCTGTGTTTGTATTTGATCTGTTCAGTTTTTCATTTCTTCCTGATTCAGTTTCAAAGGTTTGATATTTCTAAGAACTTGTCAATTTCCTCTAGGTTATCAATTTACTGGAATACAAATGCCTGTAATCACTTATGATCACTTTTATTTCTGAGATATTTTATGTAGTTTCTCATTTGTGTTTCTGATTCTGTGTAGTAGAATTTTATTACCATATCAACAAAAAGGAAAGAGAAAAATCATACAATCGTATCAATAGATGAAGAGAAAGCATTTGAAAAAGCTCAACATCCATTTTTGATAAAAACCCTCAAAAATGGGGATATAGAACATACCTCAACATAACAAAGGCTATATATGACAAACCCACAGCTAACATAGTACTTAATGATGAAAAGCCAAAGTGTTCCCTCTAAGATCTGGCACAAAATTCTGACTATTGGAAATAGTGTTAGAAGTCCTAGCTAGAGCAATTAGACAAGAGAAAATATGAAAGGATACCAAATTGGAAAAGAAGTAAAGCTATCACTATTTGTAGCTGGCATGGTAATATATGGAGAAAACCCTGAAGACTTCACCAAAAAGAAAACAAATTGAAACAATAAATCAATATAGGAAAGTGGCAGGTTATAAAGTCAATTTACAAAAATCAGTTGCATTCTTTTATACAAACAATGAGCTAGAATGAAAGAATCAAGAAAACAATCCTGTTAACTATCACATAAAAAGAACTAAATGCCTAAGGGTCAGCAAATTACCTAAACAATGAAAACTATAAGATATTATTAAAAGAAATACAAGAAGATACAAAGAAATAAAAAGATATCTTTGCTCATGGATTGGAAGAATTGATATTGTTAAGATGTCTGTCTTACCCAAAGCAATATGCAGATTCACTCCAATCCCTATCAAAGTTTTAATGGCGTTTTTCAGAAAAAAAGAATAAGCATTACTGAAAATTATATGGGAGCACAAAAGACCCTGAAGAGCCAAAACAAGTATAACGGGAAAAAAAAAAAAAAGGCAAAACAAACAACAAACAAGTCTCAAACTCCCAAACTTCAATCTATGCTATAAAGCTGTAGTAATAGAAACAGTTTAACACTGGAATGGAAACAGACACACAGACCAGTAAAATAGAATTGAGAATGCAGAAATAAACTCATAGTTATATAGGTAGTTAATTTATTACAAGAAAGTGGGGGAAAGGAAAATTAATAAAGTTATTAATAATGTTATTATTTTAAAAAATAATAAGTGCCATCTACAAAAGGATGTTTGTTGTTACAAAGTTACATATGTAATCTTATCTAATCTTCACAATTCCGTGGTATCTCCATTTATAGATGCAGTATCTGAATCTCGGAGTGTTTAAGTCATTTAGTCAAGTTCCCAAAAAGTGAAAGAGCTGGATTTTGATCATTTATTTTTGTTTTGTTTTTCTTCAAAAGCTTCTTCTCTTTACATTATATAATAATGCCTTTCATATGGTCTGAAGAGGTGAAAAGTGAAATATGTCAGATGTGTAGACTTCATGAGAAATGTTTTCATGGGCATTATAATACTGGAATGGTCAAGAATTAGAATATGAAGTCCTCTGCATGAATTGGTAAGAGAAAAGAAAGGAATTAAGTTTAAGAAGAAACCTCAGTAAGCTTAATGAGATGGTACATTATTCATCGTGAGAATGATGAAACTTCATTTTATTCGAAGAGTGTAGTAATTTTGAACCAGAATTTAGAAAATTATGTTATTCAGCTCTTCGGATTTATAATGAAAAGACTGTGACCTAGATCAAGAACACAAGTTAGCCTCAAATTAAGGCTTCTTTAGTTCTGCGTGGGAGCTCTGCTGAGCTGTGTTCTTCCTTTTAGGGTGAGTCTGGAGGGACACAGTTGGCAGGGAGAAGTAAGCTCAATAAGATGTGGGACAGGAAAGACTGTGTAAGGCAGTTGAGCACTAGGAAGATGGGACTAAGACACTAGGGAGCCAAGTAATCAATAACATGGTTTTCTTAATGAAAACAAATTAATCATTCCAACCACAAGGTGTTTAGGGCCTGAAAATTATAAACGGTTTTCAGATCATTAATAATAGTAAATTTCATTGGAGTTTATTTGTAAGTGACCAATACAGTCAACCGGAAGAGTCAATTGTCTGAGTATGACCTTAAATTTCCAAACTTTAATTCTAGGGTGACTTTGAGAACTATAATTTAAGACTAATATGTCTAAGAAAAATGTATTCACCTATTAACCAGGGGTTTTCACATAAAAAAAATTGAGCTGACTCTAAGTTGATCATAATAAAAATACCAAAAGAAAAAAATAAAGAAGGAAGGAAAAGAAAACGACTCTCAGCTGTGTCCTCACTGTAGACTTTTCATTACTGTTGACAATGAAAATGAGAGTTATAAAGAACACAGCTGGAATTTTAACTCTTAAGTTGAGATCAAAGATTTGGCAGTTAGAAAAATCATCCTTTTGACTTGTAAACAAAACAAATCTTATATGAATGTCAGAATAAATAAAGTAATTCCTTTTCAGATGGTTACTGTTTTGGCTAAACTGTACTCATCATATCTATTAAGAGATTTAAGGTAGATAATTTATCACTTTTATTGCCATCTTAACCTCAGACACAATTATTTAAAATGAAATAAATATATACTTAACAAACAAGGAAGATATATTACTAATTGTCCACTGGGCAGTCAATTGCCAGTTAGAGTAGCCACTTGTGTAAACTCTGTCAAACATGCTGACCCAAACACGTCTCCAGCGATTTCCAACATCTGGCTTAAAAGCTTCCCTGTAATTATTTTCATTTTGCATAAGCAAAACTCACTAAACCCTGCATCTGTGGTGCTGATATACAAAACATATGAATTTGGAGGAATTCATTAGATAATGCCGAAGAAAATGCACCAATGGCTCAAAGTCATTTAATTCCAACTCTTGGTGAATTAGCCAGCAGAGAAGGCCTTTTTCTCTTCAAAAGATTGTACAGTGCTTGTTGACTTGTGTCTACTGTAGTTTTGCTGGAGTGTTTGATACATAAAAATTGACATATAGCAAAATTACTGAGATGGGAGTAATTTTTCTTGATGTCTTGCCATCTCTGATTTTTGACAGAAGAAGCAGGTAATAAGACCATGTAGATATGATATATAGTATATAGAGATGAGAGGTATTACATCGAAATTTTGCCACTAGAAAGCTGTGTGTCTTATTTTGATACAAATTTCTTAGAAGAATGCTCACAGCACATTTAGCAGATTGTTTTATCAGCATTTTCCAAATCTAATAGTGTATAAACATGTAGATTCTCAAAGGCTGCAAATCATTTACAACCTAGATTATAGCTGCATATATTAGTGAATGGAATATGAGTATTTTTCTGATATCTGATATCCCTCCACTGTATCATAACTTGCCTAAAAATGTTGTGCTTTAATTGTATGTCAGGAATGCCATGACAAAATACTAATGGATTATATTTTGTTTATTAACCTTGGAATTGTACTCATCTATGTCAAAATGTTCAGTACTATTTTGAAGATGTGTTTATTTTCTTAACTCTCATCTTTGGTTAGCTATTTCTTTCAACCTGTTCAGGGGAAACTGGAATAGTCTAGGTTGGATGATGTATATTTATTAGCTTCAGAATCACATCTGTGTGCTCAGATTGGAGGAAAGGTCATAAACACAATGAATGTTGCTAGGAAACCATGCCTTTTTAGTCAATTTAGTTGTGAAGATGAAAGGATTTTTTGGTACAAAGATCGGCTATTTGTATAGTACAATGAATAATCATTTTATTTTGATCTTTGAATTTATCATTTAAAAATAACACTTTTCATTAGTAGCTTTTCCTATTTATTACATACTTGGGTATCAAATGTTTGAAATTCAGGACATGACAGTTGCTTTCTATGAAAAGAAAGATTTGTTGCAATTTTCATCTAAAGAAAATAATCTTGTTGGTCAAATTTAGAGATATCTAATCCTTAGAGTAAGATATATGAATCATAAAAAGATTAAAAACAAAATAATAAAAGTCAAGGAACAAGTAGTTAAGTCTCTTGAAATAGCCATTGAAAGGATTTTGAAAGCTCAAGTGCTATAAACAACCCTGCCACTTCATCTTGTGTTTCAAAACTACAGGACTGAGATCCAGGCAAATTTTCACAGTGATTAATCTAACAGCAGACATGTTTTACTGGTCAGCAATGATTAGATGATGCTTGGACATATCTAAGTACTCTAATTCCACAGTACTATATTAACCTACTTAAGTACCTATCAGGAGCTTATGTTCACTGTGCCTGTATCTAATGATTTTGAATCAAATGTAATTTAACCATGCAATTTTTTTATTGGCACCATTCCACTTGAATGTTTAAATAGTATTTGGTGTTGCAAGTTCTGCAGATTAAGACATCCAACAGGTTAGTACTATAACAGGTATCTGGTTTATTGAATATGTGACTTAACTATTTCTCATATTCCATTTTATTGTGGTGGCTCTGTCAATCACTTGGCTTCATCTCTCCTCCAAAGGGGTGAATATGATATTCAGGCTGGTCAATCAAAATGATACATGGGTTACATGTGTTTAAAGAAGAGAAATAAGGTCAATGTGAATGGAACATTATCAGCAGTGAGGAAATAAGGTTGTGGAGGAAGGCAAAAGCCAGATTATGTAGAGCTTTAGGGATCAGATAAAAAAAAATGACATTTTTTTAAAAAGAATGATTGGAAAAACTGGAGTTAGGCAGAAGTATGACATGATTTAATTTCTGGTTTTGAAAGACTCACACTGCTTGCTAAGTCAGAATGGGGTGAGGGGCAGCCTAAGATGTAGCAGGGTGTTATAGCAGTGCTTGTCAAAATGATGCTAGCTTGAGCTAGGGTAGTATCAGTGGAAATGGGCAGAGGTTGATTGACTGAACATAACTTTTGAAGGTGAAGCTAATAATACTGGCTAGTGGGTTGGCTATAGAGTATGTGGTTAAGAACAAGATCAAGAATAAAACCAAGATTACTAGTCTGAGCAATAAAGTATGATCTTGTCATTGAATGAATTGGGAAGATAAGAGGAAAAACAGTGTTGATACAAAAGTGTCCTAATAGAAGAAAGTTAAATTTGAGTATATTTTCCAAGTGAACATATTAAGTTGGCTGTTGGTATTGACATAGAGAGAGATAGGGTCAGTATATACCAAAATTTGAGTGAATTACTAATAGTTAATATTTAAAGTTGAGGGACTGAGTTAAATTACCTAGGGTTCTCCCACAAGAAAGAGGAAAGGACTGCAGACTTATTTAAATAGCTATTTAAAATATGGTAGGTGATCAAGTGTAATTTTGATCATGAAATAAAATGTCACTTTTTACACTTATTTACAAAATGTGTTTTTTTCTGTCATGTAAATATGAAGCTAAAATGTACTTAGTATTCACTTTTTTCCTACCACTCTATAGCTGGAAAATCAAGGAATGAGAGATTAGATGCGAAGACTCAAGACCTCACTGATAGTGTGAAGTTTGATCCTGACAGCGACCTTGCTAACTCTAATCCATTGCTTATTCTGTGATACAACATTGGAAACTCTCCACTTTCAATGACACAAGGCCCCCAAGGCTATCACTGAGGCTATTTGCCTCTTCATTAATATCCCATTTATGATGCTCAAGTTCCAATGCCTAATTAGTTTTCTATCCTAGCCTTTGTTCTCTAATGTCACATCTTGCTGCAACCTGCCTCACAGTTTTTCCCTCTAGTGATCTACTGCTATTATGCTATGAGCTGTGAAAACAGATAATCAAGACATAGAATCATTTTGAATATAGTAAGTTTAAACATTCTTTGTGAGACTCTGATTAGTTGTATGTCACGACCTTAGTGCATTGTCTTGAAACAAATATCATGCTTATTCTGGGCCTTTCACTTATATATTATCTCATTATTATTATTATTATTATTATTATTATTATTATTATTATTATTATTATTATTATTATTTGCAGTTATGTTATCAACTGATTAACTTGCCAGATGACTTCTTATGAGTTGTGAAATTTTTAACAATCATGCATCTTTTTCTTGGACCACATGCTGCGCAAGTCCACACTGGTAAGAACCCTATAGATAGTTTTTACTCTCAATTTCTGGAATATTTGTTCTAAAGGTAAAATATGAAGTTTTTATTGTTCTTTCCAGACAGTGATTCTTATAAGAAAGCAATCCCAAGATAGGCCTCAACAAAGAAGGCTACTTAAAAAAATATCATCCACACTGTATGTGAATAAGATCTTCTAGAAAGCAAGGCTTTCTCTACCCAGTCATCTTGGATGTTTGGGGGCTAGTCACCACCTCCTCTTTCATTGATTCTTCTTGTCTGATATTTAGGTTCTTGTACTTTCTTCTTTGGTAGAAGGAGTTCTGTGGTCCCACCAATGCATTCTTCTTATCCATCATGCAGTTTAGATCACCACTGTGTTTAAACGTTAGTCCACAATATTGCCTCTCTCCAAGTAGATTTCAAAGTCCTGGTTTATCAGATTTTCTATCAATTACCAAGGAACTTCACTTATATTATTTTGTTACTAAGGGACTGTTGAAAATAATTCAACCTAGAAGTAGCATAGTTTTGGACAAATTGTCTTGACATCATTGTCAATGATGGTATTGAAGGGATGATGATGGAGGTAAGTAGCAAGTTTATAATGCAAAGTCTCCAGTAAGAGATGTAAAGCATATGAAGTTCCCAGTAACAAATAGGATAGAGAGTGTAGAACATACTTTATATATAAGAAGGTAATGTAAAATTTTACCATTCATTGAAATGTGGAATGAAGTTTGGGGATAATTAAAATAAATCCTTCATTACTGTCTGAGCCAGTAATGATTCATGTTATGAAATGTAGAAATAAGAAGGTAGAGATTGGGATGTTGTGGTTCTGCCTACAACTGATTGGGTTTCATATGATTCTAGAATTTTGGGGGTCAAAAAATTTGGGAAACTATAGGACTCAACCAATAGATAGATAAAGTATTTCAAAATAACAAAGTAGATAGAACATTACAAAATGGCATTTAGAAGTTAGAAAAAAGGTTCCATAAGCAATAGATACTGAAGAGAATCATGAGAGTTGAGATCATATATGCTAATGGAAGAAAAAAATAAAATAGAGAAATGATCCACATTTGAAAATCTTAGAGGTAAGACAGATGGGGACTTAAAAATAATCCACTGAGTTTGATAAACATGAGACGAAGATTTGTAGGGAGCTTGCTAATTGTGGGGTGATAAGGAAAGAGAGTTGTGGAATAAATGTGATGTGATTTAGGAGTTAAAGAGAGAAAGACCAGATTAGTAAAGGAGGGAGACACAAGACTATGGTTATAGTGGGAATACAATTTAAGAATAGTCATTTTAAAAATCTTCTAAATAGGAGAAATGTAATCTTGTCTGTGTACAAAAAGATAAAAGGTAGTACTAGGAGAACTTCAATGCACAAGAGTGATAGACTGGAGATGTCTGAGGGGAGTAGAGGGATAGGATCAAATATACAGATAGAAGAAATTCCTTGTGTAAACAAAATGACATTTTATCCATGAGGACCAGAGAGAAGGAAGGAAGGATGGGTATAATAGACATAGCTTTAGGGTGAGAAATGACAGATTTTACCTCTACATGGCATACATTTCCTCAAAAGTAATGTTGAGGTCAAGACAGATTTGGATATTCTGTTCCCAACATACACTGTGTGTATTCCCAACACACAGGTATTATCAGACTATAAATATGAGTGACAGTTTTTAAATGATGAAAGCAAAAATAATCAAACTTCAGTGTGCTAGACTAGAGCATATATAAAGTATTCTGTATCAAATCTTATCTGCCATTTCCTCAGATCATTACCAGTATTGGTTATATACACAGTTATGTTCTAGGTGAAGTTACCTTATTGCAGGATCTTTGCAGTCATAATCTACTAGTATATGTACCCATCTTTGATTGTATCTGCTTTTAAGTTATGATTAATCAAGAGTCATGCAATTTAAAAATCAATCTCAATCTTACCCTAGTTTTATTTTAACCATTTTTCAAATCAAATAACTAAAGGAAGTAAAAGCAATTTCATCTCATAAGTGTTAGCCATATGAGTTTTGATTGAAATACATATTGCAGTTAAAATTTGTCAGTCATGACTGCAATTCTGTATTGCCTACATAATATGTGTAGGGTTGTTCACAATTTTAAATACGAGGAATCATAAATTCTAATTTCAGTTATGCTGTATACAAAACAAAATGAAGACTTTCTGAATGAACCTGAGAAGTCTTGAAAATATTTTTGTTATATATTGTTAAGAGCAAAAAATCAGATATATTTCTAAGTTGATATTATTGAGAGGCTATCAGGTATTGTGATTAAAAAGAGACTTTAATATTAGATCTGGAAACAAATAATCCCTATACCACCTCAAGGTGAATAACCTTAACTTCCTTCTTTATAAAATAGGAATGTTCACATCACTCTTACTGTAAAAAGAAAGATAATTCATACAAAATGTTGATGATAATAGTTAATATACGAGGAACTGAAAATTACAGTATTATTGACTGTAACAATAAAATAATATAAACATTCCCCTTGAATGAATCACTTTATCAGTATATACTCATTGACTAATGAAGATACTTGTCTTATTATTCAAACCTCTAGTCACTCACTTCCAAAATAAAAAAAAATGAACATACATTCTTCCAAGAATTCAAGATGAGCTCTATGAAAATACTTCTGATCTTGATCTACAGAAATGTGTATGCTTAATGACAAGAAAGAGGAACTAATGCAAAGATTATAGGATATTCTGTAGACACTGGTGAAAGTGTTCTCTATGTGTATATGTTTGGAGAGCAAAAAAGAGAAAACTTATGCCAAGGTATAACTGACATCAAAACATTATGAAAGATATATCTTAATGAGGGAAAAAGGATACATAATTGTATTTATGAGAGATCACTATTAGTAATTATCTTATATAATCTTATGAATGATCAGTAATTAAGTTTGTATATGCTATTCAGTGACCATTTTATCACCCACATATTACTCACTCATCGTGATTAATCTTAACCAATTTGGATAATATGCCTATGGAAGAAATGTATATGTACAGGCATAGTTTTGGTATCTATGTCATGCTCTAGGCCTAGACTACTACCTAACATTTCTCAGGCAGAAATTTTAGTATTTTTTTCCATCCAGGAGTTTAAAGTGCCAGAAATAAGAGACTTTGGAGAAAACCAAAGCTCCATCATGTGCTCTTTGGTCAAGTGATATAATCCAAGTAGATCAAAACCTCAGGGAAACACAATTTCATCAATCCTATGTAATAATACTTGCACAAAGAGTAACCCCTAGCCAAATAAGGGGCCCATCAAATAAATTGGTGATGAACGAATGATTCCTTACCCTCCATGGAGCCTATCAGGAAGGAGTGGCCAGATTATAAGTGGAAGGTATGAGTATAAGGAAAGAAGTATAAAGACAGATTCCCCAGTCATGCAAGAACAATGTTGGGAGGAGTAGAGGTTGGTTTAGGGTGACAGCAGAAACAGAGAAACACTGACCAATTTCTTTTAAAGACTTTGGAATTTTGAGTTGCCTTTTTCTGATGATTAGTGATGATGAAGACTTTTGTACCTATTGGTCATTGGTACATCTTTAGAGAAATATCTGTTCAGATCTGTGCATTTTGTGATTCGGTTATTTGTTTTCTTGTTGAATTGTGTAAGTTCTTTATAGATATGTAACTCTTTTCTCCATCTTGGTAGGATTTTTTTTCTTATTTTAATGGTAGTTTCTTCCACTGTGCAGAAGTTTTTCATTTGATGTAGTACTATTTATTTTTTTATTTTTTTCAATTGTTATTTTTATTTATGTCTTTTACATTACTGTTTATTCCCCCTAGGTTTCCCACCACCAGTTCACCTGTGTACTGTCACCACAGACCCCTGTGCTCCCCTCTCCCCCATGCTGAGCCCCAATCCTCCCCCCTCTCATTGATTGTCACTCTTGTATTTGTTTCCCCTATATTCCTGTTATAAGTGAGACCATTCGATATTTTTCTTTTTCCTTTTGGTTTATTTTGCTGAGCATGATCCCTTCTAGTTCCATCCATGTTGCTGTGAATAGTATGTGTTCATCTTTTTTGAAAGCTGAATAGTATTCTATTGTGTATATGTACCACATTTTCTTGATCCAGTCATCTATTTTTGGGCATCTGGGTTGTTTCCATATCTTCACTATTGTAAATAGTGCTGCAGTAACCATACAGGTGCATGTATCCTTTTGAATTAGTGTTTTTGTGTCCTTTGGGTATATTCCCAAAAATGGTATTGCTGGATCATAAGGTAGCTCCACTTTTATTAGCTTGAGGAAATGCCATATGGCTTTCCATAGTGGTTGGACCAGTTTGTGTTCCCACCAGCAGTGTAGAAGAGTTCCTTTTTCTCCACATCCTCGCCAGCATTTGTTGTTGCCTGTTTTTTATATGTGTGTCATTCTCACTGGCATGAAGTGGTATCTCATTGTGGTTTTGATTTGCATTTTCCTGCTTATAAATGATGTTGAACATCTTTTCATATGTCTGTTGCCCATTCGCTTTTCTTCTTTGGAGAAGTGTCTTTTTAGCTCTTCTGCCCATTTTTTGACTGGATTGTTGACTTTGTTTTTGTTGAGTTGTATAAGCTTCTTGTAGATTTTTGTTATCAGTCCTTTATCAGTTGTACTGTGTGCAAAGATTTTCTCCCAATTAGTAGGGTGTCTGTTTGTTTTGATTATTGTCTCTTTTGCTGTAAAGAAGCTTTTTAGTTTGATGTAGTCCCATCTGTTTATCTTCTCCTTCACTTCCTTCGCTTTTGGGATGTGTCTTTAAGGATTTTGTTGAGTTGTATGTTGTGTAGAGTTTTGCCTATATTTTCTTCTGTAAATTTTTGGTTTCAGATCTTACATCCAAGTCTTTTATCCATTTTTAGTTGGTTTTTGTGCATGGTGTGAGGTAGTAGTCTAGCTTCATTTTTTTGCTTGCAGCAGTCCAGTTTTCCCAGCACCATTTATTGAACAAGCTAACCTTGTTCCATTGCATATTCTTTGCTCCTTTGTCAAAGATTAGTTGTCCATAGGTATGTGGATTTATTTCTGGGTTGTCTATTCGATTCCATTGGTCTGTGCATCTGTTTTGGTTCCAGTACCATGCTGTTTTAATTATTATGGCTTTGTAGTATAGTTTGAAATGTGGGCGTGTAATCCCTCCATTTTCTTTCTTTTTTGTCAGGAGAGCTTTGGCTATTCGAGGTTTTTTGTGGTTCCATATGATTTTCATCAATATTTGTTCTATTTCTTTGAGGAATGTCATTGAGATTTTTATCAGAATAGCATTGAATCTGTAAATTGCTTTTGGTAGTATGGCCATTTTGATAATGTTAATTCTTCCAATCCATGAACGGGGAGGTCTTTCCATTTTTTTGTGTCCTTTTCTATTTCTCTTAATAGGGTCTTATAGTTGTTAGGCTTATTCCCAGGTATTTGATTGTTTTCTTGTTTCAATTTTGAAGGGGGTGATTCTCTTGATTTCTTCTTCTTCTTCTGACTGAGTGATTTTTGTCTGTTGATTTTGTATACTGATACTTTACTGAACTGGTCTATAATTTTGAGTAGTTTTTCTATGGAATTTTTAGGATTCTCGATGTATATAATCATATCATCTGCAAATAGTGACAGTTTAATTTCTTCCTTACCTATTTGGATTCCTTGTATGTCTTTCTTTTGTCTTATTGCTCTTGCTAGGACTTCAAGTGTTATATTGAAAAGCAATGGTGAGAGTGGACATCCTTGTCTTGTTCCTGATTTTAGGGGAAAGGCTTTCAGCTTCTCACCGTTGAAGATAATATTGGCTGTGGGTTTGTTGTATATGGCTTATATTATGTTAAGGAATGTTCCTTCTATTCCAAGTATTTCAAGGGCCTTTATCATAAATGGATGTTGCACTTTGTCAAATGCTTTCTCAGCATCTATTGATATGATCATACGGTTTTTATATTTCTTTTTGTTGATGTGATGGATTACATTAATTGATTTTCGGATGTTGAACCATCCTTGTGTCCCTGGAATGAATCCCACTTGGTCGTGGTGTATTTTCTTTTGGATGCATTGTTGGATCCTGTTGGCCAAGATTTTGTTGAATATTTTTGCATCAGTATTCATTAGGGAGTTGGTCTGTAGTTTTCTTTTTTTGTATTGTCTTTGTCTGGAATATTTTTGCATCAGTATTCATTAGGGAGTTGGTCTGTAGTTTTCTTTTTTTGTATTGTCTTTGTCTGGTTTGGTATTAGAGTAATATTTGCTTCATAGAAAGTGTTTGTTAGTACTCCTTCCTTTTCAATTTTTTGAGTTTGTGTAATATAGGGATTAGTTCATTTTTGAACGTTTGGTAGAATTTGTTTATGAAACCATCTGGTCCTGGGCTTTTGTTTTTGGGAAGGGTTTTGATTACTGCCTCAATTTCGCAGCTTGAGATTGGCCTGTTTAGGTGTGCTATATCTTCTTTACCTATTTTTGGGTGGCTGTGTAGTTTCAGGAATTTATCCATATCCTCTAAGTTGTTGAACTTGTTTCCATATAGGTGTTTATAATAGTCTCTGATTATTCTTTTGATTTTCGCTGTGTCCGTTGCAATTTCGCCTCTTTCATTTCTTATCCTGTTTATTTGTGTATTCTCCCGTTTTTTCTTTGTAAGCCTTGCTAGAGGTTTGTCTATTTTATTTATTTTTTCGAAGAACCAGCTTTTGGTTTTGTTGAACTTCTGTATTGTATTTTTAATTTCTATTTCATTTATTTCTTCTTTGATTTTTATTATTTCCTTTCTTGTACTGGCTTTTGGTTTTTTCTCTTGTTCCTTTTCTAGTTCTTTGAGGTGGGAGATTAGATTGTTTCTTTGAGTTGTTTCTTACTTCTTGATGTGAGCCTGTATTGCTATGTATTTCCCTCTTAATACTGCTTTTGCTGTGTCCCAAGCATTCTGGAAGGTTGTGTCTTCTTTGTCATTCATTTCTAGGTATTTTTTAATTTCTTCTTTGATCTCCTCATTAGTCCAGTGGTCTTCGAGCAGTGTGGGTTTCAGTCTCCATGATGTAAAAGGGTTCCTTTTTCTCTTTTCATGGTTTATTTCTAGTTTGATGGCTTTATGATCGGAGAAGATAGTAGGTATGATTTTGATCTTTCTGTATCTGCTGAGGTTTGTTTTGTGACCTAGTATGTGATCAATCCTGGAGTATGATCCATGTGCACTTGAGAAGAATGTGTATTCAGATTTTGGGGGGTGCAATGCCCTATAGATATCTGTTAAGCTCATGTGGTCTAGGTCTTTGTTTAGAGCTATATTGTCCTTGTTTATTTGTTGCCTCATTGATCTGTCCATTTGTGATAATGGAGTGTTGAAGTCTCCTACTATATATGTATTTTCTCTGATGTCTGTTTTCAGAGTTGATAATAATTGTCTTATATATTTTGGTGCTCCTTCATTAGGGGAGTATATGTTGATGAGGGTTATATCATCTTGCTGAATTTTCCCCTTTATCATGATGTAATGACTATCTATGTCTCTTTTTACCATTTTTAGTTTGAAGTCTATTTTATCTGATATAAGTACAGCTACCCCTGCCTTCTTTTTAGGTCCATTTGCTTGTAGGATTGTTTTCCAGCCTTTTTCTTTCAGTCTGTGTTTATCTTTTGTGGCTAAATGTGTTTCCTGTATACAGCAGAAGGTTGGGTTCTGTTTTTTGATCCATTTCGCTACTCTGTGCCTTTTTATTGATGAGTTGAGTCCGTTTACATTTAGAGTTAATATTGATACGTTGGCATCTATATTGGCCATTTTGTTTGTCTTTTTGTGGTTTTATTCCATGTCTTATTCTAGTCTTTTTCATTCCTTTGTCAGTTTTGGTTTTAGGACTTCGTGTAGTATTGTTTGTAGTGGGGGTTTAGTTGTGATGAATTTCTGGAGACTCTGTTTGTATGGGAAGATCCTTATCCTTTCTTCATAGAGGAAAGAGAGCTTTGCGGGATAAAGTATTCTTGGTTGAAATTTATGGTCTTGGAGTTTGTTGAATATGTCTCTCCATCCTCTCCTTGCCCTTAGCGTTTCTTCGGAGAAGTCAGATGTCATCCTGATTGGTTTGCCTTCATAAGTTATTTGTTTCCTCCCCCTTACCATCTTCAATATTTTTTCCTTGTCCTGTATTTGTGTGAGTTTAACTATGATATGTCTAGGTGTAGGTCATCTGGGATCATGGTGATTTGGAGATCTTCTTGTTTCTTGTATGCCGATTTTCATGCTTGGGAAATTTTCTTTTATCACCTCCTTCAGTAGTTTCTCTGCTCCTTGGTCTCTCTCCTCGCCTTCTGGGATTCCTATTACTCTTATGTTTCCTTTTTTCATGGTGTCAGATAGATCTTGAATTTTTTTTTTCATTCTTTTCCCTTCGTGCTTCAATTTCCTTTTCCCTTTTGGTTCTTTTAATATTTGCATCTTCGAGGTTGCTAATGCGGTCTTCCATTTCATTGCTTCTGCTTTTATCGCTGTTCCTGGAGATCTTTAGTTCTTCCTTTAAGCTCTTATTCTCTTTCTTTAGGGTCTCGATTTCTTTCTTCAGATAATTAATTGTTTTTTCCATTTTTTCTTGTCCTTTATCATGATTTCCTTAATCATGATTCTAAATTCTTTATCTTTCAGAGAGAGAAGTTCTTCTGTGTCATTGTCGATGGATTTTGGTGCTTGATTTTCTTTTTGTTCCGTGTCCTTTCCTTGAGGGCTTGCTTGGTTGTTTATATTTTTCCTTCTCCCTGTTTGTCTTCTTATTTGTTTTAAGTGTTGGGAGATTGTGGCACTGGTCTTGGCAGGCATCTCTTTGGGTTCTCCTTCTTGGATGTCAAGGAGTGGTGATCTAACTGATTCTGGCCCTGTTAAGCCAAACCCCTGGTGGTCATGGTGGTTGGTGGTCCTAGAGCTAGCTCCACTCAGTTCCAAGAACCCCAGTACAGGGGTCTGTGGCTGTTTTGCTCTAGATCCTTGTTAGCTAGGGAGGATGAATTTTTAAGATTTTTTCTTTTAGTGGCTCCTGCTGAGATGGTAGTTGTAGGTTTAGTTTAGGAGGTCTCTGTAGCCTTGCCTCTGAGGTCTTGGGGTGTTTGGGTGGCCCCACTGCTGGAATTTTGTCCCCTTTCAGGTGTCAGATGCTGCTGCCTTCAGGTTTATTTCTGTCTCTGTTGCTGCTTGTATTCTCGCTATAGATCTTCCTGTTCTTTCACTCCCACTATTTCCTCCAGAGTTTACTAGAGGCTATCACCGCTTTTATGGTCAGGTCTGGTGGGGAGGAGTCTTCCAAGGCCAGCCCTGCGCCTCTGCACCTCTGATTTCACCCCTATCAGGTTGCCTCCACTTTATGGTGGGGGAGGGGGGTGGGAGCAGGTGGCTGTGTATTGCCTCAGGCAGCTGTAACTTCAGGTCCTGCCAGGAATCTCCAGCCGTTCCAAGGTCTGCCGTGGATTTGCAGACCCTAGCGCCTCTCACATGCCTGGGAGGCTGCAGCAGCATGGCGCGCACAGCTGGAGGGTGGCAGCAGTGGTGTGAACAGCTGGAGGGCAGTGGCAGCCGCAGGGTGCGCGCCTGGAGGTCAGCAGCAGCTCGGCGCACATGGGTGGAGGGTGGAGGCATGTGGAGGCGCAGTGGCACATGTGGCTGGAGGGTGGTGGCTGCGTGGGGCGTGCACCTGGAGGGCGGCAGCGGCACGGCGCGCACGCCTGGAGGGCGGCTGCCACATGGGGCGCGTGCATGGCTGTATGGCAGGGGCGTGGCGGCGAGTGTGGCGGCTATAGGGTGACGGCACAGGGCGCGCGTGGCTGAAGGCTGGCAGCGAGGGGCATGCGCCTAGAGGGCAGCGGCAGCTTGGCGCATGCGGCTGGAGGGTGGGGGCGCAGCGGCGTGGCGGCGCATGTGGCTGGAGGGCGGGGGCATAGCGGCGCATGGCGTGCATGCCTGGAGGGCTTTGGCGTGCCACAGTGGGGTTGCCCTGACCTGGACCCCTCTTCTGCGCTGGGCAGAACTGGAAATGCCAACCGAGCGCGGCTTTTGTTCCGCACTTCTCCCGTGCCTGGAGGGCAGTTGCGGCAGCCTAGCCTGCAGTCTTTATCTGTGGGTTTTGAAGCTGACCGCCTCCCACGGTAATTCTCTGGCTCGGAGCGGCGCAGAAACTGCCTCGGGAGCTCTCCCTCTCTTGCGTGGGGCAGGACAGAAAGTTCCTACGGTGTGTGGCTTTTGTCCTGTGTTTCTCCTGCACCTGTCGCTGGGACTTTTTTTTTTCCCTCGCAGTTCCTCCAGTGGTTAGATATTAATAGTGTTACCGAAGGGTGGGTAGACCACTACCCCAGAGTTCTGTTCCAAAGAGGAGCTAGAGTGCTGGCTCCGTAATGGAGGTGGGGCGACGGGCCACACCGCAGCTGCCCGGGGCTTTGTTCCGTGTCCCACCAACTTCCCCAGTGCACTCTGCCCTCTCCAGGGCTCTGTTGCTACCTGGAGGGACTGCTGGTGTCCGTCTCGAGTTTATCACTCTGCCGTGCCTGGGGAAACGCCTCTGCCCACCTTTCTTTTTCTGGGTTTCCTCAGGTGCCTCTTGTCTTGGTCTCCTGGTCCGGTTTTGCATTGAGGGGAGGGGAGAGGGGATCTGGTAGTTCTTTCTTCTCCTAAATCAGTCTTTTTAGCTTCTTTCCAAGTCCTACTCACCCATGAGGGTGTTAGATTTATGTAGCATTTCTGGATCTTCTCTGGGTTTGGCTAATGTCTCTTTATAAGCAGCTTTTCTTTTGGGAGAGTTGATACTAGCGTCCCTTCACCGCCATGTCGATGACGTCACTTTCTTCTTGTGCTGTCTTTGTTTGGTTTTGGTATTAGTGTAATATTGGCTCCATAGAATGTGTTTGGTAGTACTCCTTCCATTTCAATTTTTTGAAAGTGTGTGTAAGATAGGGATTAGTTCATTTTTGAACGTTTGGCAGAATTCATTTATGAAACCACCTGGTCCTGGGCTTTTGTTCTGGGGGAGAGTTTCAATTTCACTGCTCGTGACTGGCCTGTTTAGATATTCTATATCTTCTTTATCTAGTTTTGGGTGGTTGTATAGTTTTAGGAATTTGTCCATTTCCTCTAAGTTGTTGAATTTGTTTCCATATAGCTGTTCATAATAATTTCTGATTATCCTTTTGATTTCTGCTATGTATGTTGTAATTTCTCCTCTTTCATTTATGATTTTATTTATTTGTGTTTTCTCCCATCTTTTCTTTGTAAGCCTGGCTAGAGATTTGTCTATTTTTTTTATTTTTTCAAAGAACCAGCTTTTGGTTTCATTAATCTTCTCGGATTGTTTTTTTGATTTCCATTTCATTTATTTCTGCTTTATTTTTTATGATTTCCTTTCTTATGTTGGCTTTTGAGTTTTTTTTGTTGCTCATTTTCTAGTTCTTTGAGATGGGAGATTAGATTGTTTCTTTGGGTTGTTTCTTGTTTCTTGATGTGAGCCTGTATTGCTATGTATTTCCCTCTTAATACTGCTTTTGCTGTGTCCCAGACATTCTGGAATGTTGTGTCTTTTTTGTCATTCATTTCTAGGTATTTTTTAATTTCTTCTTTGATCTCCTCATTAGTACAGTGTTCTTCCAGCAGTGTGGGTTTCAATCTCCATGAAGTAAGAGGATTCCTTTTTTTCTTTTCATGGTTTATTTCTAATTTGA
Source organism: Scalopus aquaticus (assembly GCA_004024925.1). Lineage (NCBI taxonomy): Eukaryota > Metazoa > Chordata > Mammalia > Eulipotyphla > Talpidae > Scalopus > Scalopus aquaticus. Next base: position 68,973 of record PVIJ01004717.1, on the reverse strand, counting down.
TATCTTTATGGTTGGAGAAGATAATAGGTATGATTTTGATCTCAGTGTATCTGTTGAGGTTTCTTTTATGACCTAGTATGTGATCAATCTTGGAGTATGATCCGTGTGCACTTGAGAAAAATGTGTATTCAGATTTTGGGGGATGTAGGTCCTTATTTAGAGCTTTAGTGTCCTTGTCTATTTTTTGTCTTGTTGAGCTGCCCATTGGTGAAAGTGGGATGTTGATATCTCCTACTATATATGTATTTTCTCTGATGTCTGTTTTCAGGGATGATGATAATTGTCTTATATATTTTGGTGCTCCTTCATTTGGGGAGTATATATTGATGAGGGTTATATCATCCTGCTGAATTGTCCCCTTTATCATGATGTAGTGACCATCTTTGTCTCTTTTTACCTTTTTTAGGTTGAAGTCTATTTTATTTGATATAAGTATAGCTGTCCCTGCCTTCTTTTTTTGGTCCATTTGCTTGTAGGATTGTTTTCCAGCCTTTTACTTTCACTCTGTGTTTATCTTTTGTAGTTATATGTGTTTCCTGTAGATAGCAAAAGGTTGCGTTCTGTTTTTTGATCCATGTTGCTACTCTGTGCCTTTTTATTGATGAGTTTAGTCCATTTACATTTAGAGTTAATATTGATACCTTGGCATCTATATTTGTCATTCTATTCATCTTTTTGTGTTTTTATTTCTTGTTTTATTCTGACCTTTTTCATTCCTCTGTCGGTTTTGGCTTTAGGACTTCTTGTATTATTCTTTGGAGTGCGGGTTTAGTCATGACAAATTTCTGAAGTTTCTGTTTGTCTGGGAAGGTCCTTATGCTTTCTTCATAAAGGAAGGAGATCTTTGTGCGGTTAAGTATTCTTGGTTGGCATTTATTGTCTTGGAGTTTGTTGAATATGTCCCTCCATTCTCTTCTTGCCCGTATCGTTTCTTCGGAGAAGTCTGATGTCATCCTGATTGTTTTTCCTTTATATGTTATGTGTTTCCTCTCTTGTCAGCTTCAATATTTTTTCCTTATCCTGTACTTGTGTGAGTTTTACTATCATATGCCTAGGTGTAGTTCTTATAACATCATGGTAATTTGGAGTTCTTTTTGCTTCTTGTATGTCTGTTTTTCATACTTGGAAAGTTTTCTTCTATCACCTCCTGAAATATTTTCTCTGCTCCTTGGACCCTCTCCTCTCCTTCTGGGATTCCTATAACTCTTACATTTCCTTTCTTCATGGTGTCAGATAGTTCTCAAATTGTTTTTTCATTTTTTTCCCTTTGTGCTTCTATTTCCTTTTCCTTCTTGATTCTTTTATTATTTGAATCTTCAAGATTACTGATATGGTCTTCCATGTGATCATTTCTGCTTTCATTGCTTTACCCAGTGTTCTTTAGTTTTTCTGTTAAACTCTTATTCTCCTTCTTTAGGGTCTCGGTTTCATTCTTCAGATCATTAATTATTTTTTTCATTTCATTTTTTTCCTTAAGTATGGTGATTTTAAATTCTCTGAGAGGAAGAGCTCTTCCATGTCATTATTGTTGAGTTCTGACATGTTGTTCAGTTCTTTTTGTGGTGTGTCCTTCCCCTGAGGCTTGCTTGGTTATTTTTATTTCTCTTTCTCCCTGTTTGTCTTCTGATTTGTTGTAATTATTGGGAAATTGTGGCACTGGCACTGGCAGGCATCTCTTTGGGGTACTCTTTCCTGGATGTCGAGGGTTGATGGTCTGATCAATTCCGATCTTGTTAGGCCAAACCACCACTGGGTAGTGATGCTGTGGGTATGTTGTCTGCAGAGATCCTCTTCCTCTGTTTTAACTCCAATGGTCCAGAAGGTGGTTGTGTGGTTCCAGGCTCCAACAGTGGTGTAGAGGCTGTGCTTTACCAGGGATCGTGATGGTTGGTGGTCTTAGTGCCTGCTCTACTCAGTTCAGAGAACCCTAGCACTGAGGGCTGTGGCCAGTCTGCACTAGCTCCCTGCAGGCTATCCTACCCAACCAGGACTCAGTTTTTCAGTTTCAGTGGGCAACAATAGTATTTTTCCCTATTGCACCCACGAATACTACTACTCAGAGCCAGTCTTTGCAGTGGTGATGGAGGTGGTAGTGTAGGTGTGAGGCCTACTCCAGTGCATGCTAGGATCAGGTCCGAAAACCCAAGGCCAGAGGCCGGGGGCTTAACTTGCTCTGTGCAAGCTATCCTCCTGGCCTGGCACTAATGCTTTCTCAGTTGGATAGGGAGATGTACGTTGGACCTTTCCCCTAGGATGCCCGGGAGTCTGCTTCCCGGGGCAGGCCTGGGGGCCCAGCCTGAGATCGAGGCAGCGGAGTGGGGCGGTTGATCAATCTGGGTTCCCCTCAGCCCCTTGAAACCCCAGCTCAGTTGCCTGGGGGTGTAACTTGTTCTCGGTGGCTAATCGCCCATCCAGGAACTCACCCAGTACAAATGGAGTGCTGATGGGTCCTTGTTCCTGAGAATTTGCTTCACCAGCAAGCCTGGGGACCCCGCTGGCAATGGCAGCAGTGTGTAGAAGCAGTCGATCAATCTGGGCTCTCCTCAGTCCCTAAAAACCCCAGAGCAGGTGCCTGGGGGTGTAACTTGCTCCCAGCAGCTACACTTCCATCCGGGAACTCACCCGGAATCATCTGGAGTGTGCAAGTGGAGATGGTTCCTTTCCCTAGAAAGCCCGAGAGTCTACTTCCCTGTGCAGGCCCAGGGGCTCAGCCAGCAATGGTGGCAGTGTGTAGAGGAGGTCGATCAATCTCTCCTGGGTCCCTGAGAATCCCTGGAGCAGGTGCCCAGGGGTATAACTTTCTCCCAGTGGCTTAACTCCCATCCAGGAACTCACCCGGTATCAGAGGAAGTGCACGAGTGGGGACGGTTCCTTCCCCTAGAGCGCCGGAGAGTTCGCTTCCCCATGCAAGCCTGGGGGTTCAGCGGGCGATGGCAGCAGTGTGTCTATTTGTTTATTTATATCTTTTTCCCCCCTTTGTTCTTTTAGTTGAGTCCTTAAAGTTATCACTGCAGCCAGTGTTGTGCAGTATTTTGCCCTATTAGTCTATATTCATGGTTTTAGGTCTTACATTCAAATCTTTAGCCCAGTTTGAGTTAATTTTTATGTATGGTATAAAAGAGTTGTCTAGTTTCCTACTTTTTCATGTGGCTGTCTAGTTTTCCCAACACAAATTTTTGAAAAAACTTCTTTCTCCAATGTATATTCTTGGCTCCTTTTTTTGTAAATTAACTGTCTGTATAAGTGTGGGTTCGTTTTTGGGGTCTTGCTTCTTTTCCATTATTTTATATGTTTGTTTTTATTCTACTATCATATTTTTTGATTACTACAGCTTGATAGTATAATTTGAAGTCTGGGTTTGTGATACCACCATTCATTTTTGTTAGGATTGCTTGGGCTGCTTAGGGTCTTATGAGGTTCTATATAAATTACATTAATGTTTGCTCTATTTCTTTGAAGAATGTGATTTAAACTTTGATAGAGATTGCATTAATTCTATGTACTAATTTGGGTAAGGTGGCCATTTTCACAATGACATACCACCTCACACCAATGACAATGCCCCTTATGAAAAAGACCTGAGTCAAATGTTGAGGGTGTGGAGAAAAAGGAACACTCCTATACTGTTAGCAGGAATGTAGACTGGTTCAGCCCTGTGATAACCACTATGGATGTTTCCCAAAATACTAAAAATAGATCTACTATATAATCCAGCTATTCCACTACTAAGTAACTATCTGAAGAATGTAAAAACACTAGTTTGAAGGTATATAGGCACTCCTATGTTATTGCGGTACTAGTTACAATAGCCAAGTCATGGAAATAATCTAAGTGCCCAAGAATACATGAGTGGATAAAGAAGATGTGGTATAGATACACAATGGAATACTACTCAGCTATAAAAAAGAAAAAATCTTGACATTTGTAGCAACACAGATGGAACTGGAGGGGGTTATGATGAGTGCAATAAATCAGAAGGCGAAAGCCAAATACAAAATGATTTCACTCATATGTGGAATATAAAATAACAAAGGAACTGACAAAATCAAACCAAAACATCCAAGAAATCTGACTGCAGAATTAAGGGTACCAGAAATGAGGGTGAGGGGTAGGAGCAAAGGGGGAAGGGGGCCAAATGTACTATGTGGAAGAGCATGGAGACAGGTACTGGATATGATACGGTAATACATCTGAAGAGGTGTGAACCTATATCCATAAATCACATACATGTTGTAAACCAATGTACCTCCATATAAAAAAAATACAACTGAAAACAGGTAACTAATGTACTATGAATGTTATTTATGCACTTTCTTCATTGAGGACAAAGTAAAGCTAACCCAAACCAGAAAATTTTGTTCCCTTCAAATCCTTTCTCTCCACTCCTTTGTGCCCTGTTACTGTATAACCCTCACTGGTTATTATTCCACAATTAAAAAACTAAAACTTTCCTTAACTAGTTCCTGCCCTTACATCTTCCATTTGAACACCAAATACCTTAGTCCAAGACTAATACCAATACAAATACATCCTTCAAGAAGCAGATATCAGGAGAGTATTAAGTATGCAAAGTTTTACCAGTGTAAAAACATGTGGGGAAATCTCTGGAAGGAGCTGGGAAATTCTGGAAGAATTATCAAGCTGGTATTGGTCTGACTCCATGAAAAGGAGAGTGAGTAGGGAGGCTGCTTGGATAGAAGCATCTTGGAATGCAGTGCAGTACTATGGCAAGTTCAGCGCGACCTTCAAAAAAAGCGTGGAGACAAAAATCCCCCATCAGAGCTCAACATTTTAGTATCCAGGCTGAGCTGAATCATTAGCTGAGATAAACTGTGGGATGCATTTCCTGAGCTTAATCATAACAACTTCAGAGTACGAGAGCTGAGTCTCCAGCCAAAGAATGACTCGCTCTGCTCTTGGATATGTGAGAGCTGCACTTCTAGAGCTGACACATCAGGTAATGGACAGTGGCAAGGGATGCTATTATACAATGGTAACGGAAAGCCTCTTTAACAAACGGTGTTAGGAAACTTGGATAGCCAGATGAAAATAATCAATAAATAAAACTAGATCCATAGTTAACTCAATGACCAAAATTAATTCAAAAATGGTTTAAGGATTTGGATATAAGAACTGAGACTATAAAATGCAGAAAGAAAACATGGTGGATATAATACCACTGCTAAGTATTTACCCAAAGAACACGAAAATACTATACAAAAATATTTCTTCACACCTATGTTCATAGTAGCACTGTTCACAATTGCCAAGTCATGGAACCAACATAAGTGCCCAATCACAGATAAAGAAATCGTGAAATATACTCAGTTAATATATTGTTCAGCTTCATAAGGTGTAACAGTGCCTTCTGGGGCAAAATGGATATCTTGAGTGATTGCGCTAAGTGAAATAAGTCAAAAAGTAAAGGACATATATTGGATCATTTCACTTTTCTGTGCAATACAAATAACCAAAAACTATTAGATAGCAAGGCACAGAAAAAACAATTCTTAGACTGTATGAAAAATATACTAGTTACCAGAGGGAGCAAGGAGGGCAGAGAGGAAGGAAGTAGGTAGGGCATGGGCTGGAAGGTTTGGTGGAGGGTGATTGACTCATGTGCACACAAAGAGGAGTAAAAATGTGAACTGCAAAATTACACAGAAATGTAAACAACTGAAAAATCAATTTAAAAAATAAAAATAATACTATAAGACCACATTTATCAGGCACTGGTTACAGGAGAAATGGGAAGTTAATAGTCAAAGGCTATAAATTTCCAGTTATAAGGTTAACTAGTTTGGGGATATAATGTAGAGCATAGTAATTTACTTAATAATACTCTTATCATTTATTTAAATGTTGCTAAGACATTAGATCTTAAATGTTGCCTCCACACAAAAGAAATTTCATGATATAACTTTTGTGACAAGATAGAGTTGGTAGTTAATACTAAGGTGGCAATAATTTTGCTGTTTATGAATGTATCAAAAAACATTGTGTATCTTAAACTTGCACAATGTTTTGTGGTAATAATACCTCAATAAACAGGGGTGGGGGAATACAGGATATCAAGTTCAATTTGGATTTCAGGTAAATAAATTTTAGCTAAGTATTTTATGTTCCAAATACAGGTGCCCTGACTTTTATCTGACAACCCTAAAATGGCCTTTCTGTAATCGGTGTTTGTTTTGTTTTTATTTCCCAAATGATTTTTTGATCGAGCCACAATTTCCCCACATTTTAACATGTTTTTAACTATACTATTTAGACATTAGTTACAGAATTTGTTAAAGGTTAAAAGGGAAAAGCATTTTTTCCTGTTGAATAATATATCATATTTAACTTAAAGATTAACTTCTAGATATTGAGAAGGGAAATTCCTGGGGTGTCTCATTTATTTTATTTTTATTTATTTATTTTTTTAATATTCTAAAATTGCCCTGAGGTCTAAGTGGGGAAAAAAGCCTTTTATAAAGTGCAACAAACTCTCACCTCAAAATCAAACACAATGAAATTATTCAATTATCTTCATAGTCAACTTTTTAAAGATATCCAGAAACCTACATAATTTGTAGAAAGGAGTATGAAAATAGATTCCCATTCAGGAAATGGAGCTTTCCCCAAGATGTCCCAGCATAAAACCAGACACCTTAACTCAGATGCCCATCAAGTCACAGTAAAGAGACACATCTTTGGACACCCAGTAAGTGGCAGACAGGACAACAATTAGAATGAATATAACATCAATGAGATTCCTTTCATTTGAATGGGGGCATATTATTTATTTATATTTCTTAAGTAGTCCCTTAAGTTGTTTCAGGGGTGCAGGTCACATTTCTGAATTCATAACATCCTTTGACAAATTCTACCTAATGCTAAAGTTCCAAACTAACTTCTTAAACTTTTGCTCAGATTTACTAAAATATTTGGGTCTGACCCCAAAGCCTCATAAAGTGTCAGATGAATGTGGGCCTGGCTCAATCTGGCATGGCCCACTTCATTTTTGTTTTATCTGTGAAGTGGATCTGTAATTTGGCAGAATCCTAAAAGGCCCCTTCCCTATTAGTCTATCTCTTACCTAGTCATCTATCACCCCCACTTCTCTATTTCATCTCCTGGAACCACTTCAGCACCTCTCATTTCATTGTACTTCACTTTATTGTACTTCCCAGGCATTGCATTTTTTTACAAATCAAAGGTGTGTGGCAACCCTGTTCAGAGTAAATCTATCAGTACTTTTTTCAGCAGCATGTTCTAACTTTATGTCCTTGTGTTTATATTTTGGTAACTCTTACAATATTTTAAATTTTTCATTATTATGATGCCTGTTATCATAACCAGTGATTAGTGCTCTTTGATGTTACTATTTTAATTGTCTTGGGTACCATTAGCCATGCCCACCTGACTAAGAACTTAATGTGTGTTTTCAGACAATTGATCAATCAACCAATTGATCAAAAAGTAAATACATAATGTGGGGGAGCAGTTAAGGAAAACATAATACTGAGTTTTAGTTTTGGGAAATGAATTGAGTATAGTTCCAGAAAGGGACTACACTTTAGCATCAGTTAGTTTACAGAAAAAATTAAAAGAGAACAAAACTAAATGGCAACATGGAAAAATAATTAGCTAGCATTTCAAAAGTATGTATTTCTTTACCTCTCTGAGGACATCATCTTTCTGTTTAGTCTCACAATCACAGTATGAGGTGACTAGTTTCAATTTACACATTAGGAAACTGAGGCATGGAGAATTTAAATGACCTGTTACAAGGTACCCATTTAGGAAGTGGTGTAGCCAGAGTTTGAATCTAGGTTATGTGATTTCAGCATGCACAATTTTATCTCTTTGGGTTTCCTCAAACATAAAAATGTCATAGATAATGCCTTCTTCATAAATAGCTAGGTCAATAGAATGCAGTGTCACTTGACACATCACTGTGCTCTCTGCCACTAAGTTGCTGATGGCTGGACAAAGAAACAGACAGTGTCTCTGTCAGTTTCCTCATCAATAAAATTAGCATTGTCCAGACCTATCCAGACTGCTTTGCTTGGATATTGTGTGAAATAACCAATCAATAATCATAAATGCTTTGAAAACATAGAGCGCTAGATCCAAGTTCAATATTATTATATGAGTTTACAGTGTGATAGCACAGCCATAAAGGTCAAAGCTATTTCGAACTGCATACAGTAAGGCATGCTGATGTAGAGCAGAGAAAAAAATGTCTTTATAACCAGGAAGCTAGTAGGGATTGGGATATTTTAATAGAAACATTTATTCGTAGGTGTTAAGGACCTCAAAAACAAGAAAATTTTGGACAACAGGAGAAGGCATAGTACCACCGTACCAAGTATTAAGGGACAAAAGTGATTGGATTAGAAAGATGATCTAGTTAAGTCTTAACTTCGATTAAATAAAATAGTGAAAGGAATGTAGTCTGAGATTTAAATGAATGACTTATTTGGAATGATTACCATTTGGAATAATGAAAAAAAATCTGGAAAAGGCTCCTGAAATTGTGTTATAACAAAGAATCTGTACTCAGCAGAGCCAACTTGTTGGGTAATGTTCTCATCTAACTTATATAATTCCCCATGATTTTGTGATATAGACATCATATCAAGTGTTGGAAAATCCAGGTGTCTATACCAGTGATTCACTCAACATGTGGATGTTTACAATGCATGTGAGGATATCAGTAAGACAGCTGTTAATAGCAAGACCAAAGGCAAATATTTTTTTGAACATTTATATGCCAGGCTTTTTATGTGAAATAACTCATTTTACCCTTGAATTAGCCTTATGAGACAGTTGCTGTTATTATTACAAGTATGCAAATGAAGAAACTGAGGCAGAGGGTAATTAATTCCTTGCTCAAATTCACAGATACAATTGGAGGACCCAGGAATTCAAAGCTCAAACTACCTCCTGTTATTTTTGAATAACTTAAAGAAATGATATAAACTC
>PVIJ01004717.1:0-55000 GCA_004024925.1 Scalopus aquaticus | reverse complement strand
TTTTGGTACTGCCTTACTGTCAGACAATTTTAATAACTGATTAATTAGTCGTTGGAGAAATCAGATATTTTGAGGTTCTATTGTCTTCTAACATCTGCATTTTTATAAATGTGTCATGTAAGTGGTGCAATTAATGCTGTACTTAATTGAAACTCATCTTTTCAATTGTTTGTGAAATCTTGGAATCACTTGCTCCATATTCCCTAGCACGTGATATTGCCAAATATTTGGATCTATTAGAATTGATAAATATGATTCACTTTGTGATTGAAGGAGGGAGGAAAGGATCAAATATGCAGAGAATATAAAGCAGCATACCTCCATAAATTTAGTTAATAAATTTGCTGCTTGACATTCTTAGAGTTGCCTTTGTTCTGTTCAATGTTAATGTTAATTTTTATTGCACTGAGCTCACAGAAATAGGCATCTCAGAACCGGCACTTCATGCATTTGTTCCTTTTGACACTTTTAGAGAAAAAAATGTAGTTTTGAAACTGTTCCTACTCTTCTTTTCCTAATCTTATTCACCCCTTTCTCCCTACAACATCCCCAAATATGACCAAATATTGATTGACAGCTTGAAAGTGCTAATCGAATCATTCCCAATCATATGTGTTCAATATGTTGGCTTTAAAAAAATTAGGAGCACAAATCTTTCATCTAATATCCCTTCTCAGTAGACAGACAGAATTTTAACCAGAGCAAATTCAAGTACAGCTTTCAGACCAGTCAAACCCAGGAGACAGGCAGGAGGTCTGCCCTTCCCCAGCCGTTCTTCTGTCTGCATTAGCCGTTCTTGCTCAGGCTCCATCGACCTGTCAGAGCCATCACAGTGATTGACTGCCCCGGCAGATGTGCTGCTATAACAGGTAACTTGATCATCCAGACCCATCTGTCTCTAAGTCCTCTTCAATTCACACTTTGAAAAATATTAGAGGTTGGGAGGGGTTGGATTCTTTGTTGTGATTTAAAAAAAAAAGTAGACTATCTGTATTTCACAAAAGGTTACCCTCTAGTAAGTGAATCGAAATATATAGTATTTGAGCTCCTTAGTGAAATGAGCTGCTTCCGGGGCATATTACTATCAACATTTTAAATGGGCCAATAAGATCCTGGAGAATTTGAAAACCTGATTTCCAAAGCACAATCTAAAGTTAAGGACCAATTTTAAAGAACCGTGATAATAATAGAATGATGTTTCAAAGATAACAGTTTCTGAGTGAGTGAGACAGATGGACTGTTTGTGAGTAGAAAGAGGAGGGGAACCTCATGCAATGGAAGCAATCCTGTGTCTTCCCTTTAGTGCCCACTGTCTGGCAAATGTTGTGACATCATTAAGCTGAATTGCTGATTTCAGATGGGTCTGGAACAAGAATGGGCAGCGGTAACTCAAGCTTCATGCTGAAATGTAGTTAAGTAATTTACTTGTGTCAATATTTCTATGATTACTTTTCACCAAAATATTTTGCTGTGCCTGTGTGCAGAGGATTCCATTCTACAAGTCAATTCCATTCTCTAGTCTGGCACGGTTCAGGATCTATCAACATCTTATATTAAGAGAGATTATTATCATGGTGAGATCAGTGGCTAATACTTCCCTATTTCTCAGTAAAGTCTACTGCCTACTCACTATCATGGGATGAACATTGGCTGAGAATGACTTGGTTCAACATCTAATGGAAGTAACATATTGAAGCAAGCAAAAGGTAAAATGAATGACAACTGGTGAAAAAAACAAGTGAACTCAGTTTTTTTTCAAATTAGAGAAATACAATTATGTGAAGTATGTAATGATTCTTGTAAACCTGGATAAATAAAGGAACATGGAGAAAGGTTTAGGCAAAGGTATTATTCCTTAAAAAACTTCTTTGAAATTCCTTCATAGACTAGCTCATGATTATGCAACTGTCTTGGAATTGGAATATACCAATATTTATACAATATGCCAAATAAAAATAAATTTTAAAAAATTTCCTTATGTGACTAAGGAGTCTAGATTATGTTCTGGTCAATAGTTTGCCCCTTTTATCCACTGATTTAAGATTCTTCATGGAAATGAACATACTTGTTTTTCTTCAGATGTGAAATAGGAAGTATAATATTTTAAATTAGGAATAACTATTCTCCCCCCCTCCCTTTTTTTGGCCTGAGGGAGGTTCAATTTTGATATTGCTATTGCTTGAAAAGGCTAAGAGTGGCAAGCTGTTGCTTGGTTTGAGAAAAGCTATTGCATACTTCAGAGAGTTATTTACCACATAAAGTTTTGGCTGATTAATTCAGTTACCAGTGCTCACTCTTCCCCTCCATTCCTCACTTCCAATCCAAAGTGAAAGAAAGTTATATATTTGAAACACAAATCTGTCCAAAATTTAGTATGAGCTGAGAACATGATGGCACAATTAAAAAAAAAATCAAGAATGTCCTGACAGAAATTATATTTAAGAGAGTTTACCATTTTTATAATAAAAAGTTAAATAAAGGGGAAGTGATCACTATTTTAGTAGTGTTTTTTTATTTCATACCATGCAATTATTTGCTCTGAAGTCCTTTTAGATGAAACAGTAGTTCCAAGTCATAGAGATCTTCAGTATTTGTGTGCCATGGAATCAGATCTGTAAGCATTCCTGATATGGAACAAGAGATTCTTTTTTAAACTCTTACATTTTCATCTACTTCACATCATATAACTCACATTCTTAAAAAACGACTGAAGATTTTTCTTATTTCCATGTGGTTCCTGCTTTCTAAATTCTGTTGCTTGTTTTCTCCTTGGAGTTCTAAATGTTGCTTTAACATCTTTAGGTGTGATATAGATAGATTTAGAGTGATGTAGTTAGCAAGTCTCAAGCTGCAGCTTTTAAATACATTTGAAAACCTTCTTCTGAAGGAAAACAAGACACTCTTATGGGAAAGTTACACTTTATTTTGGAGGCATCTCTCACAACTTTTCTTTCCAAAGATGCTGAATTTACTATAACTATTATTAACATATGTATGCAATTAACCCTCTTATCACACAAGATTTTCATGTACATTTAATCAAAGTTACTTTATCCTTTGGACAGCACAGATACTAAATTTTTAAAAGTGGAACTGAGGTCTATTTAGCAAATCAAATTCTGTTGCATGTTTGAGAAAGTGTCCCCTTACATAGGTTTATTCCTTATGATGTGTTTCTCTTCCTGGGTACAATTTACCTCTGTGTTCCTCCTTCTGCCATGTAACTACAGTCCTACATTCATCTCAACCCTGCCCTTGTAACATTTTTTCCCCAACAAATTATATCCATAGAAAGGGTTCAGTGTAAATATGGTTTTAGCAGTTTATAACAAGAAAAGTGACTTCCACGTATTTTAAGTTCAAGTTCTGTATATTCAATTATTGTTAGCAAGCACTCCACCTACTGGCTTACGTGATGCCAAGCAATCAGACATGCTATGAGGCAAACGGCTGTAGTAAGAGATACTTTCAACTCTGCCTTAGGAAAAGGACTTCAGTTTCAAGATTGTCAACCAAGACCAAAGTGACTTGCTGTTCACCAAAGTTAGGGTGGTTCTTGCTATTTGTCTTGACCAAGTGACAACGTAATTGAGATTCTCAATACCAGCATGGGTTATGAGGGGTATGAAAAGACTTGCTAAACGATGGATTTTTCAAACTGTAACTAAGGGTGGGAACCACATTCCAGAGACTCAAGATGCCTTTTATGCATATTTAGAGTAAACATGCATGTACAGAAACATAAGTATAAAATATCTTTTTTTGTCCAAAACATTTTTAAAGAGAGTAAGGTTATTTATTTTTAAAATCAGCTAGGATAAAGGCAATTGAATATCGCTGTTTTTTGTCCACCAATGCCATCTTAAAATATATAATATTGAAAGAGAAAATTCAGTTTTGGAAAAGTTCCTTTAACCCTTGCCTCCCACCCCATGAACTTTTTAGCTTAGTAGATGTAGTAATGAATAATTACATGACAGAGAGAGGCTAGTATTAGGAATTATAGTGAAACCAAGAGAAATTGAACCAGCTCTGTTCCACAGTGTCAACATAGGTGTAAATCATAATCTTCTGCCTCCCCCTCCCACACACCACTATCTATCTTGACATCTCTTTTTAAGGACAGCTTACTATGTAATTATTGCCACTGTGCCCATATTAGGTATGGTATGTTTGAATATGGCAATAAACAATATGGCAATTAATGTGAAATAACAAAAGAGCAAATTGAGGCACACAGGCTAGATATAGAGGCAAAGCAGCAGGAATGTTGAAAATAACCTTAATGGCTGTTGATGTGGAAAAGCTTTTCCTAACATTGTCTCAGGGTATTACTGTGAGTGGATCTGTAAAAAAAGAACTGCTGAAGGGAGAATGTTTAACTATATGAAAGATTTCTTGGGGTCAACTGTATTTTGTCACCAACTTTCCATTTTCTCCAGGATTAGTGTAGAATCACATGCCTTCAATAGCATGTGAAGGTCTCCTTACTCCAGAAACTCCTGTTGTTTGCAGCTAAACCAGGATGCAATATGGCACTAAGTAAGAGAACTTATTCTGGGTTGATGAATACTTGGGCACTGATACTGGAATAGCTTTATTACTGCTTTAGTCAGAGCCCAGTAAACTGCATCCCAGATGCATGCATTTCTCTTTTGGCTTTGCAAAGGAAGTGTTCACAGTTAAGGGTGGGTGGGTGGGGGGATCAGATCCATTAAGCATTTACCCTGCAAAACAGAGATTGAGGAATCTTAGCACATGACGACACAACAAAATTTACCTGACCCTTCCAAGCTAAGGAAAACAAGACAGAAGGTCCTCTCGAGAGGCTGTATCATATATATGTTGTGAGGCTGTGCTGCCCATATGTTCAATAGGACTGTTGAATCTCAAAGTTATAATAATTTGCAACGAGGTGCCAGAACCAATTATTAAATATCATATGATCCAACAGAGATGAAATAAAAATATACAGGGTCGATTTTACTGGCTTTGACTATTATAAGACATCTAAAGTACTTTGAATTTACAGTGTAACTTGAGGGTTGTATTAACGACTTCCTTATGCTAGAATTTTGTTCCCAGCTGAATATCATAAGCTAAATGCAGATGGCATACTTTTCTAAGGACAAAAAGAGTCTTGGCCTTATCCTTTCTTTTTGATTTGTATATCAACTCATGAAAAGGAGATATGCTATTATGATATCTTCCACTAACGTAAACTTTTATTCAAATGCGCAAATGACAGCCAAAAGTACAATTCAAGTGAGAAAAAAGGTAGTGTGTGATAGTATCACAGAATGGTTCAATCTCAGCCAAATCTCTGCCTATAGTGTAGAAAAGAGCTCCTTAGTCTTCATAATTTAACTACTATGACATCTCTAAAACATGAATGAGTGTATGTTTCTAACTGTGGATCAGATCTCAAGGCCAAGTTCAGTTCTTTCTCTCTAATTGCAGCAATTCTACCCTAGTGACACGAAGGAGATGTGGATTGGTGACTTACCACCAGCAAGACATTCAGAAGTTGAGGTGCCTCTGGGGTTCTGTGTGCTACAATGATTTCAGAACTACTAGTAAGGGCTTCAGTCAAGTCCTCAGAATCAAAACAAGATTGTTCTATCTAGGTACATGTCGCTGGAACAAAACCATCATTCTGAATGGATTTTCTTGAGAATCAAAGTTGAAAGGCAGCTCCTATAGTTTTGTGGGAAATGGAAGCTATACCACCCTTCTCCAACCTGAGCATAGTATGTCTGCTAAGTCCTCATTGAAATCACTTTGAGAGATTAAAAGATTGGCTTCCTACGTCACTGCAGTACTGCAGGCACAGGGCCGTGTTTGTCTATGTATGTTTACAGCACCTGTCAGTCGATACACGAGAAACAAGAAGAGTAATGTAAACTGATCCCCTCTTTTGCTGAATATTTAATGCAGTCCACCAGAAAGAAAAGTCAAACATTCTACTTTTCCAGTGCTTGTCTTCCACGCACTCTTCCAATATTCTCTGGGGAGAAGTGGGTTTCAATCTTGGTCAGAGAAAGTACCCATTTGTTTCAGAATTTTCACTTTCTTGTCTTAGCTTCCTTCCTGTCTCCTAAAATGAAATTTATTTTATTTTAGCCACCTCTGAGCAGACTTGTGTGTATATTTTTTCAGAGAAATTGAATTGTCCATATGGATTTTTAAATCAGGTTTCAGATCAAGTTCAGAAATATGTAAACTGTTGTGTTGTTGGATTAGGCAGGAGTAGAAGAGATCACTCAGATGAAGAGCACCCACTACTACAAAGTGATCTTTAAATGAGAAAACTGGAGTGTAAGTGAATTAAAGTGGCCAATAATGGGAAAACAAGTGCCCATTCCAAGAGCAATTTTAAGACATTTAACCCAAGGAAAGTTGCATTATACATTTTTATTAAATTGAAGCTATATTCACACTTATTGTGGTTTGAAATGTGAACCAATATTTTCTATCTTTGGTTTCCTTGCTTTAAGACTTCTTAATGTGCATAAGATGTAATTCATAATATCATATTACTGTTTTAAGTTTGCAAGTTACTGTCTCCAAAGTTATAATTTAATTGAAATCGATAAATGCCCATTAAACTACTGTGATCTCCCATAAAACAGTATCTGACCTGAGATTAATGCAACAAGACCCTGGGATTCTAGAGACTCTGATTCTTTGTCATTTTAACCTTATTTACAACATAACACATCCAATTTTAAAGAGCACTATCATTTAGCACAATATAAAGTATTAGCTTTCAATGATGAAGTCAATCCTATTTAAAGCTTAGACCTGCTGTTTTTCAATAATCTTTATAACAAGGGAAAGAGAAAGAAGATTAAGGCCCTAGTACAAAAAAATACAATTATGCCTACTCATATCCTTCCTGAAAGACATTTAAAAATGATATTAGTGACTCTTAAAACAGTTAACAGAAAATGTGCAAACATGGATCTTGGGGACAGGAAAAAGAACACTCCCATAAATTCTAAAAGACATGATGGGATTGGTGAAAAAGATCTCCATACATATTGCAAATGAAGGTCTTCATATTCAGGGTAAACATAATGCCACAGATAAGCAAGAAAAAAAATGAATAAAACAAGGGAACATGGACTTAAATTCTTTTTTTTTTTTAAGATTTATTTATACATACAAGCTGGGGTGCAGGTCAGAGGTGTGGGGTGGTGAGAAGATTTGCCAAAGACAGAGTAGGGTGCAGAACAGGCAGATCGACTGAAGTATATTGCTGAGGGGAGCAGTGGGCGAGGCAGGGGAGGTCTGCTGCGCCATGTGGGAATCTCCCTGGCCGCAACACAAAGCTTTTGAGGAAGCTATTATCTGATGACTACTAGACTGTATGCATATATATTTCTGTTTCCTAAAAAATGTTAAGGCAGGAGGTTTTAACTATAAATATGCATTAAAAGTTATAACTTATAAATTCTTGGGCCTCCCTGGTGGCACAACAGGTTAAGCACAGCACTATGAAGCTATCCAGAGCCACTGCAGCACGAGTACTTAAATTCTTGGTTGAAAAATTGCATTAATGTCATTGGCTGATATGCTCTAAAATGACAGCTTGAAAACTGCAGCAAATCTATATGCTAATTTCCTAATATCTGATTTTATTCTAATTTTGCTTTCGGCCACCCTGAAGAGAGTCTAATTTTCTTTTAGACTATCTGTTTCATTTCTCCTCACAGGTAATCACCCTATTAATGAAAAAAATTTACAAGCATGAAAAGGGTGAAGATAAAACATTGTAGAATGCTATGCAGTTCTGCCATTTCATGCCACCATAGTTTATTAATAATATATACTTCTTACCCATTATGAAACAGTACTAAGGATTTTCAGTATATTATCTCATTAAATTATCTCAAAACCCTGCGAGATAGTTTTCTGCCAATTTCTCATATCATGAAGTTGAGGCAGAGCAAGGCTAAATGAGTTACTATAGGTCATGAAAAGAGCAATGCCAAGAGATTCTGACACAAATATGTCTCACTCCCAAGTTCATACTCAAAAGTCAATTATGCTTCTCATAATTTCAGTGCTTGATAATTAACCATGTAATGATGAAATGGGAAATGGCACATGCTGAATGCAGACACATGATTTAGTTCCCAGCAATGAGAATGGAGTAACAATAAAACAACATTTAAGTTTTGGGTATAAAATGATTTAGTATTAGTATAGCTAGCATATAATATATAAATACTATACAAAAGCGTTAGATATTATTGTTAGCAAAATCTCACAAAAATGATAAGTATTTAAACTTACATAGCGTATGTAATTAAAACCAATTCAAAAGTAAGATACTCTTAGGGGTAAAAAAATAGTTTACTAATGTTACTCTAAGCAGTTCCTTTATTTTCTTCTCCTCTACTATCATAATTGAGCTCCAGGACCATGTGATCATGGGCTGTGCTTCATCCTTGATAAGTTGATTGTATAACTAGGACGACAGAAATCACCACCTCCTTTATACTTCCACCAGTAGCACATACACAGAACATGGAATGTCATCTTTTCAATGAACCACTAAATTTAAGGACTACAGACAACAAGTATGTATAGCACACTGAGCTTTTTTGTTTGTTTGTTTAACATAGAGTAGTTTGTTGCAGTTTTTGTATATGTTTTTGTTTCAAATTAAACCCATGGCAAAAACGACTGAAGTTCAATTAAAATAATAGTAGCAACGACTACTTTCCTGGGAAAAGAAAAAGGAAATGAGGTATTTCTGTATTTTGGTAAAAGGGAATTTAGACCTTGAAACCACTATGAGTTCTCTTCATTTTGGAAGAGAAGAGGGTTTAGATTTCTTCTGGCTGTAGAAATGTGAAAACTGGAGTTGTAGTGTTCTTACTTAAAAGTATATTGATTAGCCAAGCAGTTATTAAACATGAACTCTAAGTTACAAAATATTTCCAGAGAATAGCTGATTTACCACAGCCATGTCGTCGTTATCACCCCTTAGAAATTATAGGCACTGTAAATAATGGCAAGACATTGAACGAAAGCCTTTTTTGCACTGGAGATTGTGGCTGATCTTGCTAAGTAATAGAGTCTTTCTATTATGTAGGTAAAGAAGTAGTTCTCAACATTATTTAATTGACAGGAAGATTTTAGCAAATAGAATTTGGATTTGCCACGATATTTTTGAAGTTTAAGAAGTTTGAAGAATGTCTAATAGATAAATTAGAACTCATTTACTAGCTGAACTAAGAAAACACTTATGACATTAAAGTTTGAGATTGGAACTTCCAAAGTACAAAAAAAAAAACCAAAACAAAACATTTCTTTCTGTAAGAGACCCAGTGAAGTCATATACTCTGTCAGTGTAATTATAAGAGAATTCAAAATTCCTCATATCCTGATAATATTTATGTCATGACAATATTATCCAAAAATATTGTTTTTGATATATTTAAACTAGATTGTTTCTTTCTAAAGTTGAAAATACAGTATTACTAAAAATTATTTTCTCCACTCCCTTTCCTCCTCCCAACTGAAAGGACAGAAAACAGTATCCAAGGAATAATGGCTTTTATTCTAGGGACTCAAGTATGGTGCAAGATCCAAAAACTGATCAAAGTAATTCACCACATCAACAAGAAGAAAGATAAAAGTCAATGATCATGTCAATATATATAGAGAAAATATTTGACAAGATTCAACATCCATTTATGATAAAAACTTATTAAAAATAAAGAGAGATGGATTATACCTAAACATAATAAGGTCTACATATGATAAACCCACAACTAATGTCATATAAAGTGGGGAGGAACTGAAAGCTTTTCCACTTAGATCAAATACAAGACAAGGATGTCCATTTTCACCACTACTGTTCAATATAGTATTAGAAGTTCTACCTAGAGCAGTCAGGCAAGAGAGAAATATAAGAAGAATCCAAATTGGGAAAGAAGAAATAAAACCATCACTATTTGCAGATGATATGATAACAGAGATAGAAAACCCCAAAAACTCCACTAAAAAAACTAACTGAAACAGGTTATTTACAAAATCAATTTACAAAAATCAGTCACGTTCTTCTATGCAAACAACAAGCTAGAGGAGAAAGAAATCAAGTAAACAATCCCATTTGGAAACACATAAAAACTAACTAAATACCTAAGAATAAGCTTAACAAAGTAGGTGAAAAACCTGTACAATGAAAACAATAAGACATTTTAAAGATTAACAGAAAAAGACAAAAGTGGAAAGATATTCCTTGTTCATGAATTGGAAGAATTAACATTGTTAAAATGGCCACATTACCCAAAGCAATATACAAATTCAATAAAATCCCATTAAAGTTTCAATGGCATTCTTTAAAGAAATAGAACAAACAATACTGAAACCCATACAGAAGCACAAACTACTCTGAGTTGCCAAAAGTTGACAAAGAAAGGAAGAATAGAAGTATCATACTCCCAGATTAAAAATTATATTACAAAGCTATAGTAATGAAAATGTATGGTATTGGAATAAAACTAGACACACAAACCAATGGAATAGAATTGAGAGTCCAGAAATAAACTCACTCATGCTAGAAAGGGCAGTTAATCTATGACAAAGAACCCAAGAGTATATTGGAGAAATGAAAAAGAGTACTGGAGAAAGGAAACTCTCTTCAAAAAATGGTGCTGGGAAAACTGGATATATGGATAGCCATATGCAAAACAATTAAACTAGACTAATATGTCTCATAATATTAAAAAATTAAATAAAAATGGATTAAAGATCTATATGTAAGACCTAAAACCATAAGATGCTTAGAAGAAAACATAGGCAAAACATTCTAAAATATTGGCTTCAATGATGTTTTGGGAGACTCCAACAGCAAGGGAAACAAAAGCAAATAAACACAAATGGGACAACACCAAGTTAAAAAAAACTTCTGCACAGTAAAAGAAACTCTTATTAAAATGAAAAGACACTCTACTGAATAGGAGAAAATAGTTACTCATCATACATTTAATAAGTGTCTAATATCAAAACTCTACCAAGAACTCATCCAGTGCAATAACCAGATAACCCACTTAAAAGATGGACAGAAGAGCTAAACTCTTTTCCAAAGAAGACAACAGATGACTGACCATGAACATGAGAAAATGTTCATCATAATTTATCAAGGAAATGCAAACCAAAACCACAATAAGACACCACATCACATCTGTGAGAATGACCCACATCAAAATGACCAGAAGCAAGTGTTGGCAAGGTTGTGGAGATAAAGGTACTCTCCTACACTGTTGGTGGGAATGTATATGGTCCAGCCTGTGAAAATATTATGGGGGGGGGTCTCAAAATATTAAAAATAGATCAATCATATAATTCCACTCTTAGATATATACCCAAAGAATGCAAAAACACTAATTTAAAGGGATATCTGTACTCCTAAATTCACTGAAGCAGTATTTACAATACCAAGTTGTGGGAACACCTAAGTTTCAAAGGGCAGCTGAGTAGATTGAGAAGATGTGTTATATAGTAGCAATGGAATACTACTCTGCTATAAAGTAAAATGAACTCTTGCCATTTGCAACAACATGGATGGAACTGATGGAGAGTATGCTAAGAGAAATTAGAAGATGAAAGACATATACTGGATGATTTCACTCACATATCGAACACAAAGAAATCAACAAAGGGTCAGAAAAAAACAAGTCATATGCTAACTCATTATACCATGGGGCTCATGTTATCACATTAAAACATAAATTAATAAAAAATACATTTAAAAAAGCCAAACCAAAGCCAACCCTTAAAAATATGACTGTAAAATTGACAATACCAGAGCAGGACGGAAAAGGAAGAGATTAAATAGATGAGTAGGGTCTAGTGGACTGTGGCGGAGACTATGAATGCCTTGGTGTTGGTTGTGGTGTGGTAACTTACATCTGCAGAGGTGGAACCTATATCTCAGAATTATATAGTGTTGTAAACCAATGTTTCTTCAATTAAAAAAATAAATTCTCAAAAAGGAAATTATATTATAGTCTGCATAGGACTGTCCAATGGATTTATGTGATTTGATTGGTACAGGTTAACCAATAAGCAAAATAATATATTTGGAAGTGAGAATTCAGTTAATTATCAATAATAAAACATCTTACTGAACCTTGAATATATCATAAAATACTAACTACAGTGGTAAATGAACACAGATTTTTTTTTTTAGGAGATGAATTCTTTTACCTGTGTATGTCTTAGACTTCTGTTAATTGAGAATACAAAAAAGAATATGCAAAATAGTGTGCTTTCATTTACTGCTTGTTCCATGGTTAAAATGTGAAAATTCAATTATCTTATATCTTTATCTGTATCAGTATCTATATGTCTGTATGTCTATATGTAGATCTAAATCTATGTCTTCCAATGTTTGGGACACATTTGACTAGTTTTAGCTCTTTGGCTCCTCTGTTTTGTCAATGACTAGTGTATCAGTACTAATTCAATCAAATGAGAATAAGCAATTGTTTCAAATGCAAATCAGGTAATAAAATATAAATTTAAAATACCAGAATGGAGTAAGTTATTAAAATTTAGGCCAAATATTTCTGCATTTTAAAACTCATTTTGATTTCTGGGTACTTATGCAAAGAATACAAAAACACTAATTCAGAAAGATACATGGACCTCTATGTTCACTACATTATTTCAAAGTACCTATGCATCCCTGTGTGCACTACAGCATTATTCATAATTGCCAAGATATAGAAACAACCTAAGGGGCCACTGACTAATGACTGCATAAAGAAGAATGGTAGAGTATTAAGGTGTACACACACACGTGTATATATATACATACATACCATGTTCATACACATGGAATACTACTCAACTATTAAAAAAATAGATGAAATCTTGCCATTTGTGACAATCTGGATAGACCTGATGGGATTATGATAGAAAAACAAATCAGATGGAGGAAGACAAATACCATATGATTTCACTCATATGTGGAATATAAAGAAAAAAACTAACACAAACAAATCAGAGAAGAGATCGATGGTAACAAGCGGGAAGGGGCTTAAGAGTTGTGTCAAACAAATATATGGTGTACGTTGGTGGATAGAAACTAGACTTCTGGTGGTGATCATGATGTAGAGCATACAGATGTAAAAATATAATGCTCTTCACCTGAAACATATGTTCTATGCCAATGCTACTTCACTAAAAAGTTATTTAAAAACTCATGTATTTTAAAATGCATGTCCTACATTTCTTAATATAGAAAAATTTATAGTCTTTTAAGGCTATAACACTTTACATAGAACTTTTGGTTAACTTCACATTGTCTAATAAACTACTTGACTATGTACTAAGGGAAAGATAAAATCAATTTTTATACGTTATGTGCATGTTCATATATGCTCATTTATTATGAGATTACATAGATCTTTTGGTTAACTTCACATTGTCTAATAAACTACTTGACTATGTACTAAGGGAAAGATAAAATCAATTTTTATACGTTATGTGCATGTTCATATACGCTCATTTATTATGAGAATTTATAAATGTATGCATACACATTGGTACCTAGCTTAGTATCTGGTAATTAATCAGCATTCAATATATATTTGCTAATTTAATCAAAGGTGTGTGTGTGTGTGTGTGTGTGTGTGTGTGTGTGTGTGTATGTGTATAGTTAAATGTGTACTTCATAAATTTACAACCAATTTTTAGATACTCATCAGGAAAGCAATCTAAAAGATGCTTTTTTGACCATAAAATTCTTACACATGCATAATACTTATGGTCTATTAGAACATAAGGAATCTTTATAATATTTCTTATTTTTAATCATTAATTTTATTGATAAAATTCTTCATCCAGAGAGCTAATAGGCATTCTATTTGGGACACTTATTCCCTATTTCCTGACTCCAACACTAGTGCGATGCTCCAGCACATTCATTTGACTTACTGTTAATTTGGGTTACTTAAAAGGTAATCAATGTGTTTTAATTCCAAAGACTGGGTTCCCTGAAAAAAAAATCAATAAAAAATATCATTTTCAATGCCATTTAATTTACATGATTCTACTATCCAGCTATTCTACAATTATGTTTTGTTTTTATTCAATGGATTGAATGCTATGTTTTGTTTTCAACAGATGTGACTTTGAGTGCACTGGAGAACAATTTATGCATTTGGTTCAGAATTTTAAATGAACATTCCATCTAATGATTTGCCCAGTATAAGCAGTCACTTTAAAAAGTGGCATTGAAAGCAAGAAAAATTACTTAAAGGATCAGTTACATCTAAAATGATGAAATCAATAACAATATTTTCTCTGGGATTCTTTCTCTCTGATAAGCAAAATCTTTGCTTAAAAGCCACATTAAAATTTAATCACAATCTGTGTGCTTTAGCAATTGATAATTTCTGGACAGCTGTCTTCTGCTTTGTTTAAGTCTTGTATTCCTTCTGTTTAAGTTATGCCTTTTAATAGCTGGATTAAGTACATTTGGTTTAAAAATATATCACGAGAATATGTTCATATTTTATCTTCCAACAGTGGATTAATGTTTTATATTACTTTGAAATAATGTTAAAACTTGGGTTAATACCGCAGGGCAGTGAAACCACTGGAAAATAGTATTTTTTTTTTCAAATTTTACATGAGTAGATAACATTTTGTGCTAATAATCTTCAAATAAGTTCTTTAACTTTAGAGTGTGAGCTGGAGTCATATCCACTTCATCTTTGTTTACCTGGCTTCTGGTATTTTTTCTGTGTCATATATAATAATGGAAATATTTGTGTTCGTGATTTAACAAACAATCCTTAAGGGTATTTTCTTGTGTACTTTTAAAAAATTCTTAATTATTCTCTAAGAATCACCTCAACTATAGCAATTGAATGTATATGTGTGACAACCTCAATATTTAAAAGGATAGAAAATAATTTTTAAAGTGCCTCTTCATCTTTTAGCACACATTAAGTAACAGCTAGTTCAGCAATTACTGTATAGTCTCCCCACTCTTTGTGTTTTAAAAGGAGAGAATAAAAAAAAAGATTATCTTTCAAAGTACTTTTGATTATATCCCTATTCTCTAATCACCTAACATAACTGCCTGAACTTGGAGTGATAATGTCATATTGATTCTAGGATGACTAAAATATCCTCAATATTAGGCTACACATTTAAATTACAAAGGCTAAAATAGTGAATACACTGATCATATTATAATGGTTTGTGATAAAATAGCTTTTATTATGTTATTTTAATGTACTCAATCAAATCAATAGGTTAGCTGCATTTACCAGCATTAGGACCAATAAAATGTGTACCTATTCAATAGCACAATTTACAAACTGCTATTTACTTATATCTTTGCATCAGATGCTAATTAATTAAATACTTCTGCTGAAACTAATAAATAAGTAATAATTAGATAAACACATTGCAAAAACATAATTCAAAAGAAGCAGATTGAAGTGGCTTGGGAATATAAGTAGCCATATAGTATGTCAATTAAGAGAAAAACTGAAATATTCCAAATATGTCCACAATATGTCCAAATATGTCTGCAATATGTCCAAATATATGCACAATATTGCAAAATTTAAAATGGTGCATATTTTAACATATAGAGAAGATGTAACAAGGACCTTTAGGGTGGTTATCTGAAAATAAAAGAATTGGTAATGTCGATTTGAAAGTATAATTTCATATGAAATTTAATCTATAAGTCAAAACATGTACTTTAGGTAACATAATTTTGATATATCTAAGTTATGTAAGGCAGGTGAATTATTCAAGCACAACTGGGTACTTGTTTGCCTTGACTAAGTTTGCTTTTGGGGGTGCGAGAGGTTATTGCAGTGTGTCTTTATATACTGTAGAAAGGCCATGTTCACAATATGCCTCATTTTTAACATTGCATAATAAAGAAATTTAAGGATAAAAAAAGAGATTTAAGAGATTTAAGGAATTTAAATATGTGTGTTAGAAAACATACAGCAAATAACAATTCATTTCCCTTGCAAATATAATCTCCATGAGTTACTAATGCCAGGTTGTTGTTATCGTTATTTGTTCATCATCTTTTTTTAGCGTTCTATATTTCAGTGTGTTATGTTTAAATGTTCAGCAACCAAATCTGCTTTTACAAAATAACCCTAGAAAACTATAAAAACTGCAAATTCTTCCAGGGAATTAATCTGAAGTAAAATCATTTTAACGTGCTTTCTTCCCCCAGTAATTTTCAAAAGCGTTTTTTTCTAAGATCAAATTTTGACACTATCCTTTTTTTTTTCACACTATGATGTGACTCCTCCTATTATTAAACTTTATGGTTTGAAAAGTCTTTCTTATTTTACTGCCTCCAACATATTAGGTTACTTTTTAAAGAAAAGGTGAACATATTAGCATTCCATAAAATGCTAAAGTGACAAAGAGTTAAACTAGGAATTTTAGATGAATACACTAGCAGTTTGCCATTCTGACAGCAAAAGCCAAGCTAGTGCTTTAAAAAAAAATGCAAGTTTGAAAAATGCAAATGGTGTTATCCAAATATGCAGCCATATGTCCATAATACACACATTTTTTGGGAAAAAATTTGTAAAGATTTCATCACAGAGTAGTATCTCAAAATGGTGGGGATCTTGTTTTTATATTGTTTCTTGAAGAAAATGGTAAATTACTGAAATTGTACTTTAAACCTGCTACATATATATTATCATGGAAAATTCATTATTTTTAGGTTTACACAGAAATTTGGCTCTATGTTTTAATATTCTATTTTGAGTAGGCATTCTTTCACCATAATATAGTCAGCACAATTGTTCAAAATATCCAGATTTTAGTCATAAAATTTTCTGCTCAGACAAGTAAAGTTTAAAACATATCTCTTTGAACAATAAGTCAACAGCCTTCGAAACTCGAAGTCTACGAGAGCAGGAAAAGATGTAATTAGTTTGCGTAATGTTAAACTGTGAAATTTGGATAACCTCTAAGCAACTTTGCTCTGTTGATCATAGCCTCAATAACAATGGGAGAGTGGAAGCCAAATGCAAGTGGTGAAACCTCCAACAGGAAAATATCAATTAATCTTTTTCAATAGAGTTGAAGTATGGGTAATCCTCTCATTAAATAGTTTGAACCTTTTTCCAAGTAAACAAAGAAGGGATAATGAATGATGTGGTCTGACTTGTTTACATGGAGAATCTTCAAGAGGCTTAGGCATAACCTCTCAACACAGAGGTCTTCTTAGCCACTGGTCACTAATTACCCTCTTTTAAAGGTATTTGTGTAAGCAAGGGGACTATGTTTTCAGACTTAACATGGGAATACCAGTTAAGTGCCAATATTTTATACTTAAGCCAATATATTAAACAGTGTCAAAATCTAGAGGATTCTCACCAACAAAACAAACAAACAAAACCCTAATCAAATACCTATTTCCAATATGCATTTTGTGCATTTGAATAAATGTTCATTTCCTTACAATTCTTGTCAAAAGAGCTACTTCTATTATAATAAATAATTCATATCTAACTGCTAGAGATAGGTTATAACTCTTAATTGAACTATTCCAGCACCCTCAGACCTCCAATTGCTGTGAAAATTGTTGGTTGGAAAGGAAAAAGAAGACTAGAATTAACATCTGTTGTGTCATCTGCCAACCAGTTTGCCCCTGATATTTAAGCAGTTTAAAAGTAAATACGTTCTTTAGTCCACTTGTCACCATACAAGCATCATTTAAAAATTGATCCTTTCAAATTCCTGTTTGATACAAATGCCATACACACTTTTAATGTATCAGGTATACATCTATAGTGGACCTAATGGAAGAGAAATTTACCATGATTGTTAACCAAGGTCCACATTCTTACCATGTTTATGAATAATAACAGTATCTCAGTGAACTTACTGTAACTAAATAGATATGAATTAAATGAATATCAGTAACTTTAATGTCTGCAACAGCAGTGCTATAATTTCTAAATTATAGTCTGAGTAAGATGTTGGGATTATTAAATTCATCAGCACAAAAACTTCTCACAAAGAGGTAGTGAAAGTTGAGCGTAAGAAACAGACATGAAATTCTTTAAAAAGTCTATCTCTAACAAAATGGATTTTTTGTTTGCTTTTTGCTAGCAACTCTTCAACAATTCACACTGACAGCGATATTTTGATATTCTTTCTGGATTCTGCTCTGTGGATTAAGACATGAGAAGTGGAAGAGTTTTACATGAAGAATTTGATACCAAAAGAAAATTTACATTTTCATGTCTATGATGTCATTGACTTCTGCTGCCTTTATATCTTCAAATTTGTCATTTATTTAGATGTAAAATTTCATTTTTAAGATAATATATGAGTTAATATAACAAATAAACCATGAAGATATAGAGTTGATAATTTTATACATTCTCAAAAATCTGTGAACTCGAGTATACAACTTTGGAATGGAGAGATTTAGAACAAAGTTGAAAGAAGACTATGGTTTGTGTTCAGTGGCCACTGTTTTAGCAACATCTCATCATGGAAAAAACATTGGATTTTAGTACCAGAAATTTGTTTCTGATTCCATTTTAATATGTACTATAAAGTTTGAAAAACAATATAAAAATTGTTAATGTAAATATAGCTAATTATGTGACAGTGGACAAGTTCTTTAATTACAGTTTCTATATCTATGAATTAAGGGGATTTTATTAAACATCTTTAAGAACCAGTTCAGCTTTATGATATGTGAATATAATACAGTGTTAAGAATCAAAATTTTACTTATTCTTATTTATTTTAATGTAGTCCAGCAATTTCTTCATGCTACTGTTAAAAAAAAGTGCTGTAATAATAAAAGTTTCAAAAAATTATTTACATATATGTTTATATTATCATGTATGCATATATATTAATATATAGTATATAAATATGTATATTTACATGAAAGAGTTAAATATATATGAATAAATACATGAAATATTTTTCATTTGCTAATGTAGTAACAGAAAAAAATGAAATTGTTTTTTAGAAAAATTGGACATTTTAAATGTTTTCCCCTCATAACCTGATGGTTAACATTTAAGAGGAGAATAACTTGGGCCTCCCTGGTGGCGCAGCCGTTGAGCGCTGCGCTGTGGAGCTGTCTGTAGCACGCGCCATGCGAGTTCGACGCCCAGCCGGGGAGAATGCCACATCGTATGGCAGACCTCGCCTGTCTCGCCCACTGCTCCCCTCAGTAGTGTATTTCTGATCTGCCTGTTCTGCTCCCCACTCAGTCTCTGGTGAACCCTCTCGCTGCCCCACACCTCTGGCCTGTACCCCAGCTTGTACGTATAAATAAATAAATCTTAAAAAAAAAAAAGAGGAGAATAACTTATTTGTAGTGACACAAAAAGCTTGTTCTGTGTAGGATACCTTAGTCAAAGTTTACTTTTGTTATGCTTTGTGTAGTTGATGAAATTCCACAGCATCTAAACACAAAAAACATCAGACTTATTAAAATCACACACAAAATATCCTCCTGCCCTTATGCTTGTTTATTTTTCCAAGTTTTTGTTTGTCAGAGATTGTCTATTATTGGAAAATTAATTTAGAGATGCATTTACACCTACACAGTCACCATTTGATTTCCAGATACTTGTGGAATAGCTCACTGTTGGTTAAACGAGAGAGATATTGGCCAATTAGCATGCATGTGAATTTAGTTGATTTATATATTTCTGTGTCTATTACTAGAAGCTATTTTCTATGCCACTCAAAATGTTATTTGGTTAGATTTTTAAGTTATAGTGATGGTTATAATTAAAAAATACTATCATACAAATAGAAATACTGCTTATTTTTTTGAATTACATTTTCCCTTAGTTGATTGTGTTTCTTAAGAACTTATGAGACATCAAAGAATATCAGTAACTTTGCCTATCTGTTTTTTTTTACAATAGTAGTAGTCGAGTGATATATTATTCATATAAAACAAAGAAGGTATTTAGTTTATTAGTTACATGGATAAATGAAAAATCATGAGTTTTCAAGACATACTCATTTGTAATTGTTATCATGACCTGATGATTAATGAGGGACATTTTTATCTTCTATTTATAACTCAGAAGACAACCTCACATTTCTCAGAAGAATCTTAAGGTGTTCACCAAATCCACTTCCTCCCAACATTCTTTTTTTTAAAGATCTATTTTTATTTATTTATGCAAACAAGAACTGGGGTGTAGGACAGAGGTGCAGGGGGTGAGAGGATTCACCACAGAGTGGGAATCAGAACAGGTGGATCTATTGAAATATACTGCTGAGGAGAGAAGTTGGTGAGACAGGAGAGTTCTGCTGTACCATATGTGGGTCAGCTCCCTGTTGGATGGAACTCAGGCCATTACAGTGGTAGCACTGAGACTTAACCCTTATGCCACCAGGGAGATTCTTCTACTTGACATTCTTGAATACAATAATTTTTACCTTATAATTATTACATGTGATATAAAGTCAAAGATTACATGGATCCCCTGACTACTTAAACTCCTATTTTCTCAGAACAAAAAAAAAAACCCTCTTTTTTAAAAATATTATTAATAGGCACAGTCTTACTGGAAAAATAGAATTAGACCATTTGCTTTAGGACAGATAATACCATTCAAAACATGATGAGTGTGTCAAATAGCAGAAAATCGCTCATTGATCTGAGTAAAGTTATTATGAATTGCTTTTCAGTATCACCCCCCCCCACCACACACACACAGACAATGGCTTAACCTAAACATTAGCCAGTAAGGCAGGAGGCTGGCATAACGCTATGGAGAAAAAATGGAGGGTTGGTTTATGCATAGAAACCAGCTCAGAAGTTGCCTCAAGAATATCAGTTGAAGACATGAACCAATACTATCTATGATTTTGTCATATGCAACTTTGAAAATAAGACTTTAGACTCAATAATTACTTTAGCTTCATTATTTAAAGAGAGATCCTAAGAACTCTGTAACCTACTTCTGAAATACCTCTATTTTAGGGTCTTTAACGTCTCATCTTTCTTACAGTGAAAATAAATTCATGGTTTTCATCCCTTGCTCTCCTTACTTTGAGTGAGGAGGAATGAAACACTTCAAGTAGGAAAAAAGTCACAAATGAATCACAAAGTGGAATAAAATTTGTGCTTTCATTAAAACTTTCTGTGACTCATCAATATCTTTTCTCCTCCACAGTATACCATGGTAAAGTCACTGCTTTAGTCATTCAATGAAGGGAGAATTTCATCTGAGTTAATTTCTAAAAATGAAGTCATAAAATTTTCCTGAGTGAAAAATGATGAGCTATATTAACTCAGTTTGCACACATCCCAAACTAAGCAGGAAAGAAACCTGATTTGTTACGGGAATTCCAAGATGTGTAAAATTTCTAAACTTGTTCTTTATTCATATTTGGAGAAAGAATGTAGTTTCTTCACTTCTGTGGGTTTATACCTTCACTTCTTCTTACAAACAATAGCTAATTCTTATACTTTAACTTAATAGAGCTACAATGTAGAAAAGGCAATAAAAAGATGGTAATCAGAATCTGTTGTTAAATGAAGTTCATATTCCCCCCCAAAATTTACATGTATTATCTGTGTTTTCATAAACAGCAGGAACACTAAAATTTATCCTCATAGGCCCCACACTGATTTATTTTTGTTCAAATTAGAAGCCATAAACCTCATTATCATGAAACATAAAATTTTGAGATTACACACACACACACACAACAAAAATAGCAAAAAACCTTAACAAAAGTACCTTATGAGAGCTCAGAAAATCAGCAGGTTTCTCAATGGTCAGATTCTATTAAAAACAAACAAACAAAAAGAAGGCTTTATAAAGACCAAATGAAACAATGATCAGAATAAGATGAGAATTGGTCTTTAAATCAAATAGAATATATCCTTCATATATCATTTTGATTTGAGTTCCATGTCCATGGATCCTCAGTGGAATTGTAGAGGAACTAAGGTCTTTACTATAAGAAAATGTTTGAATTCTCTAAAAGTGTGCCCCCGAAAAAGTTCCGATGACACTGTAGGTAAAAGAGATACATGAAAATTTAAAACTACCATCATCTTACTCACTGAATTTGAAATCATTATCTGGTTCTCTGAATTTCAGTTTATAGATATTGCTAATAGATATCATTGATATATTTCACTAAAAATAGTTGTTCTGTTTTTATGTGTAATGGTATTTGGTATTTGAGAGGGTAAATCCTTAAAAAGTTGTCTTTAAATAGGCCATTTTGCTCAATATGGTTTTGGTCCAATGGATTATCCACAGTAGTTCTATACTGCTCAGTTGGGAATTTTCAGCATGAAGGCAAAGACCCTTGGGCTATAGAAGTTCATTCTGAAATGTCCACTGCTACTTTTAGGAAGTTCAGTGAATGCAACTTTGGGAACTTAATCTCAATAAAGAAAGATCATCTCTTCAAAGTTCAGAAGTGCCATCATTTTGACCTTTGTCACTTAGCAGGAAATGAAGAGTAGCACCATGCCCTTTCTCCTTCTCTTCCCTCTCCATGTTTCTAAGTTCTTGACCCTTCTGTCTTCTTCTATACAAGAGAAATGACCTTATTTTATCTCTCTAATCCCCCAATAAAGGCACTGAACCCAACTTCTTGAGGTTAATTATCTGATCCTCTCTGACCATCTTCCTACTCAAACCTTTTGTGCTGCTAGAATTTCGCTCTGCTTGTTTTGTTGCTTGCCCACTTGGGTGACCCTTAATGGGCAAACATCAGGCAACAAAGAGCTACTGGGGCATACCTATGAAATATTTGTGACATACTACTTTTGTTTCCAAAGAGAAATATCCTTTTCACTCTTAACCTGAAATGAAATTTCCTTCTGCTCTGACAAAGCTCCTAGAAGATTCTATTCAAAAGCCAAGTCAAATGATTTCCAGGATGGAAATATCATTTACCAGGCTTTCAAATGACTACCAAGGAGAATATTAGGAAATACAATAATATAAATACACACACTTTTTCATTTTTTTGCACTTGAGGCAACAATTTTTTTTGCACATTAAAAACTTTTTAAAAATATACAGGAACTCTTTCAGCCAAAAAAACTTAGAGAAAGAGGAAAGAAATGGAATTTCAGAGCAATGAAAAATTACGTCTTTCTTTAGCTAATTATTCACCCTTATTTTCAATATCCATAAAACTTTAATTTCACACCATAAACTGAACAGCTTTCAATGATAGCTCAGATATTTTAACTATGAATATTTCAAAATGGCTTTTAAGATTTAATATTAAACAATTAGTTAAAATGTACAAAATCTTGCATTTTTTAAAAAAAAGACATGTTTTAAAATAAAGCTTTGTTTTACCTTATGCCATTTTCAGTTATCATTTCCTTTGAGGCCAAAGTTATTCAAATACAGCTCAACACCACTGAGTTTTCTATTTCCTTGTTCTAAAAAAAGTAAAGGAAATGATAAAGACTAGATGAGTCTGACAACATCCAGGTAAGTCAGAGTTCAGATTTACTCAGTGTAGAAATCTGGGTTGATACTTGGTCTCATCCATTCTACATAACTAGCATTCACCATGCTAGTTCTAGTCAGAGGAAATCTTTCTCTTTCAACCATAAAATCATCACCAACCACTTAAAGAATCGTGTTGCACAGAATCATAAGGGAAAGTAATCAGATTCAGTTACTGATAATTTTTTCTCTAATGAAAAGCTGTGGACCTTTCATCTTCGGGGTCTAGCCCAGGGACGAATAATAATTAACAACAATAAGCACATAAAACTAAAAAGTATACTTCTGATGTGTCTTTTACAGGCACTTTTTGACAAACTGTAACTTTAAATATTTTCACAAGGAGAAATAAGGGTATTGGTAACCCAAATCAATTGTATTCTAAAATAGAATTGATAATCCTGGTAGCTTTTCAATGTGGCAAATTAATAAATGTATTTCAGACAAAAATGTGTTCAAGGATGGGCTTAAGAGATTGAAAAATTCAGTCTCACCAGTAAAAATTACTGTCTTTCTCTTTTAATTGATCTTTGTGGGAAAATAGAAACCCCTTAATACCTTAAGACCATGAAATGTTTTTAGTTTACACTAGGTAGGTGTGGAAAAAAGACGGGAAACTAGGCTGCATAGTAATATGATACCATCTGTAGCTCACAGAGAATAGTTATAATTCAGTGATTCAGGTAATAAATTTTGCTAAAATATTTGATATCATGGGGAGTCTTATTGCTTTAACTGTCAGTCTTTATTATCCAAAGAAAAAGGAGACATGGAAAACAGATGAGGACCCATATTTTTATCTAATGAAATACATCCTAAAAAGTGACAAGCAAGCATACTATACATAATAAAGATTTCCTATAGTCAAAATTACTACTTGTTTGCATAATCCCAACATCTGTCTGTGAAAATATGTACTCAAGTATTTTTTGTTTCAAAAAATAGCCATGCAGTTAAAGTTTTGTTGATTCAAAATGAAATTACATAGGATGAAGACTATCAATGCTAAATAAATCCCAAATTTACTTTTTTTTATTTGAAGTTTGAATATAGAACTGCTTCTCAGTTTTATGCCAACTTTTGAATAAATGAGTCATAAGAGGTAAAGCTTTTGGTTGATAACAGAAAATATAATAATAGTAATCACATTTTGACATTTCTATTGTACCTTTCACCTTGAGAACATCCAAAGCAATTAACCTGAAAGTTATTTCTACATTCTTAGGATTTGTAAGCCCCAACTGAATCAAGTTATCTTCTAAATGTTCTCAAAGTATAAGCAGAGCATCCACAGAAAGCCCAGTGGACCTGTCAACCTGGCATTTGTTACCAAGAGGCCTCAGAGGCCTTTGGTGAATGTAGAGGTCTCTTTAAATGATGGCCAGTTTCATAAAAGAGAAGGAAACAATATGCATCTACACTGAGGGCATTATTCTATGTCAATTAAGTGAGATAGAGAAAGACAAAAACTGTAAGTTCTCCCTTACAGTGAAAACTACAAAAGCCAAACTCAAAACAATAGTAAGCAGGAGGGTGTTGTTAGGGGCTATGGGTAGAGGAAATGGAATGATATTGTTTAAAAGTAGAAACTTCCAGATATGGATGAGTAAGTTGTGGGTATTTAATGTACAGCCTGGTGACTACATAACTAACAATACCACACTACAACCTGAAAGTCATTGAGAGAGTAGGCCACACACACAAAATGGCAATGATGTGAATAAATGGTTGTGTTAACTAACTTTATTATGGTAATCATGCATAATATAAATGTATATGAATCATGTTTTCACACCTTAAGCTCAAAGATGCAGATGTCAACCAGCATATCTCAATAAAGTCGGAAAATACACATATAAATTATTCTAGCTAAAATAATAATAATCAGTTGGGCATAACAGCTAACATTTTATACCAAGCAAGGGGAACTATGCAATTTCATTTTTGTTAAGAGTTAGAAAGGCCCATCCATCAAGCAGTTAAAATGTCAAACAGAATGTTAGTATCTTGAAGTTTTACGAGTCCCTTTAGGTTATAGAATCCAAACTACTACCATGTACAGCAAACACTTGTAACACATACCTACTGTATCATTCCTCTGTCTTAATATCCCTATAGAGAAGCAATTCTAATTGTCAGGTGAATATTTGCTTCTGTCTATACAAAAGTGTTTTTTAAAATTTTTTAAAAAAGATTTATTTATTTATGAATACAAGCTGGGGTGTAGGCCAGAGGAGTGGGGTGGTGAGAGAATTCACCAGAGACAGAGCGGGGAGCAGAACAGGCAGATCTACTGAAGTACACTGCTGAGGGGAACAACGGGCGAGGCAAGAGAGGTCTGCTGCACCATGTGGGAATCTCCCTGGCCACGGCTTGAACTCGTGCTGCAGTGGCTGTGGACAGCTCCATAGGTTCAGACTTAACCCGTTGCACCACCAGGGAGGCCCCAAAAGTGTTTTTTATGTTGAAAAAAATATATAAGGTATAGCTTCCTTTCTAAGGTTTTATGACTGGTACATAGACAATTACAAACAATACGAAAGCTATTATTTTATAATATAGTAGATGTCACAGTGGGGACACAGAGGAAGGGTTGGTGTGGCTACGTGGATATGAAAAATCAGTACATGTTACATGCACATGGAATATTTGGATAAAATATTAAGAAGGAGTAGTCAGTTATAAATTGTATTCATAGCATCATTTTGGTTAATAATGAAAAAAATGAATAGAAAAAAAATAAATAGGCCAATATATTAAACATAGTACCTGTGTACACAGGGTTAATGAAAGATACATTTTTGTTTTTTCTTCTGCATATTTAGGGGAGCATATAACAACTTTTATGCTGGGAGTGGGAGGAGGGAGTCAAAAGTCCAACAAAAATGCATAGCATTTTGAATAAAATCCATCGGGTATATTTGAGAAAGAGAATATTTTTCTTAATCATCCCACTCTTATTTTAATTAACAGCTTAGGTAGAGAGAGCCTTTTGAAAAAAAGAAGAAATAAAGAATACCAAGTGGATCTACCCCAGGGACACACAGCAACTCCACAACAATTAGATAATATTCACTGTGTCACAACTGAGTGTATATCAGTTTCTAAAGTATAGCATGCAGGCACACGAACAGTACTTGCATTAACACTCTCTTTATGGAATGAATTTGAAAGACTTTTTCTGAGTTGTCCCGGAAAAAAAAAAGCAGCCTCCCACAGCTGGCTCCTCTATTTTTGGCTTCTCCTATCCCTGTTTTCATGGCAGCTGAGAAATATTAATGTGAGAAAAGTATCTTTTATTTTAGTCTTTAGAAAAGAACTCAACAGAAATCCCTGCAACTTCAGCAGTAGAGGGTAAGAGTTCCAGGATCATACTGTGGAAGTGCATTACTAGAACTACCTGTAGGAAAGAGAATGGCATGAAAAACAATATGTTCAACTTATATGACTTTCCCAAAGTATATGCTACTTCATATAATACTTAATAAATATATTTCACTAAAAGTTATTATATCCCCTAGGAATAATTATATAAAATAGGCATGTAGTCAATCTCACACATAGAGAAGGCAAGGTAGGAAAAAAATCATTTCTTTAAGCCAGCCCCATTCGACAAAGACAAATGTTTAACATATCTATTTGAAAATAGCAGAAACATTAAGCTTTATGAGACTTTCCTCCTGACCTTCCTATTAATCATACATATAAAATTAAAGCCTTCAAAATATTATTCTTGAAAAAAACACCAGTCATATATGATCCAGCAAATTGGCTAGAAAAAAAAGTACAGAATTGTAGTCATAGATTTGAACCACACTTGTAAGAGTAATGACAAGTTACTTCAGTTTTATTGACTCAATCAGATCATATGGTGAGTCATTTCCAGACATATCGATAAACTCATTGATTCCTCTCATTCTTACAGTCACTGGACTATAGAAAAAAGGATCAGTAGCCATTTGACCTTCATTGTGTATTAAACAAACACCAGATGGCAAGGATTCATTCAGGAAATCCATTCTTTCTTCTTCATAGTCATGTTCACACTGTTGCTTCCCACTGAGCCTTTATCTCTGTTTGTCATGGTGCCAGAGCTGCCTGCATAGCACCTTTCATGCATCACAGCTTTCAAATCTTGTCCCATTAGTTTCATTTTGTTTCCATCATAAATAATCTCCCACTTTCTCATACACTCTTTCATTATCTAATAATGGGCCAGGTCATTATACAAAGGAGCCAAGTATTAAAGGGTTAGTGAGTACAGTTTGTCCACTTGGTTTCTGGCCAGGGTGTGAACTATTTATTAAACAGATAAATTTATGCAACTATAAAATGAGACCAAAAGGGTGCAACCATCACAATCCTGCTAACAAGTTTACAGGAATATGGGCGATAAAAGTAAAGACATTTGAATCTCAAACTGGAAACTTTAAAACACTATACCATGAGTGTAACCTAATTCAACCTAATTATTTCAAGAAACACACAAAAGCAAATACCCTATCTTCTGTAAAATTCCATCACAATCCCTCTCCTTGGCCATTCCCTAGACTCATTTGGAAATCAGCCAGTCATCTAAAAGTGTTGAAATACTGGTGAGCATTTACAAGCCAAGTGACTCCATTCTCAGAGTGTTATTGATGACTAAATTTCACTGAATCCAAGAAGGGAGACTTGTCTTTTTGGAGAGTGTTGTATATAGACAAAATAAGAAAGGTGAGCATTATGTAAGCTTTACTGCCAACATTGCAAAATTGAGTACAAACAAGGAGCATTCCTGCATCTTAGCGGAGTGTTCTTCAGAGTTCACTGAAAGTTAAATGCTGAGCAAATATTCTAACATCTAGAATCAGATTCTTCCATTATTTAAGGAAAAGTTAAAAAGTTTGTAATATAGTGTGTAGGATGCTGTGAATATGTCAGCACTGAGTTAAATCATCCCAGCCTATTATTCCCACAGGCAGGCCAATTATCAGGGGATAATTGGACTGATAATGAGCATTCTGACTGGTCGAGAGGTCTCTCTCAGGATACAGAACCCCCTTCCCTCATAAGGCTGTCTTCTATGCCCAAAATAGCATAAGTTAAAAATGGGAACTTTTAAAAGAATGTAGTATTTTTTAAAAATCAGTTTATATTGATTGAAAATAGACTTTTGAATGCTAAGCCCATTTTTATCAAAGCAGTAAAGATACAAGCTATTAGGAAAACACAATAGAGGTGACAATTATTTTGTCTGTTCTTTGTGAAGTATTTCTATTTTAAGAATGTATATTAACTATATATAGAAAAATAGAGAAGAAAACAAAATAGAACCACACTGATCTCATATTCCTAACAAAACCAATTTAATTATTTTGGAGTTTGAAATACATATTTAGTGCAAAGTCAATTGTGGTATTTATGTAAATACATATTTTACTATTTATTTTTATTTATGGACTGTAAACTCAAGAAGTTCTCTCTATCCCAACATACTTAAATATTTTCTGCCTGCAATGATCTTTCCCACCCTCTCCCACCAGATTTCTTTTATATATTATTTGACTTCAGCTTAATTTTCACTTCCTTGACAACAGTTTATCTCTAACTTCCCCAAGTTGAATTCTTGCTATATGCTTTTAAACATTGTCTCTTTCTAGTTCTTATGGACTAGGATTGCAAGGATTTGTGTCTGTCTCTTCTGTTCAACAATAATCTCCATGAGGGCAAAGTGATTCTTCTTTTGCTTTAGTATTATATTCCAGAAAAGCACCAAGCATAAAATAAATGCTTATTAATCATTGAATGAGTAAGTTTAAGCTTTACTATATACCTCTAGATAGTGAAATGTGAAGAAAGAAAGTAATTTGTGTGTTTATGAATAAAAACACACAGCTAAAAATTCCATGGCTTTGAACATTTTGCACTTTTGTATCATTAGCCCAATAACCCTATCCAAGAAGAAAATAATAGAGAAAATAAAAAATTTTGAGTGGCTAGATAGGAAGTGAAAGAAATATGTAGGAAAAAAAAAAGAAACTTCTTAAAGACCCCAGTAGAAATTGTTAAATGTTTATTCTCTACACTGTTTTCATTTTAAAAGGAAAAACATTTCTTCATGGATTTCAGGATTTTTTTTTACCATATTACCATATCAGCTTTGAAAGGACATAAATCTGAAAAATAAATTAAAAGCAACTTGTCATATATTGCTTGCACTGAGTTCAAACCACAAAATAAAACAGAACTAGTGAATTTCCAATTTGAAACTTAAATCACAAACCTTGCCTCAAATGCCAACTCAAATTTCTTTAAACTTAACTTCCAGGCAATATCTGAAAGGCTTGTATTTGTTATGTCTCAATTATTAATACTCTTTGAAAGAACTAACAATTTCTTATTGTCCTTTATTATATAAACTGCAAACTCAATTGTAAATTCATATGAAAATATATTTCCCTTTCTCTATATTTCATTTTATGTTTTATGTATGTTTAAAATTCTGAAAAATTAAACAATTTTACTGACTTCTTTTTTAACAATATATTATTTAGGCAGCACAGTCACATAAATTTGTTATTGACCCTAAATTTTATTTTTAGATCAGTTTTAGGTTCACAGCAAATTACGCAGGGCATGTAGAGATTTTCCATATACCCCCTGTCTCCACACATGCATAATCTCCTCCACTCTGGACATCCTTCTATACCAAGGTACATCTGTTAAAATCGGTAGGCCTACATTGACTCGTTATTATCATCCAAAGTCTGTAGTCACATTAGGGCTCACTCATGGTATTGCTTATTCTTTAAATTTTGACAAATACATAATGACATAAATTCATGTCACACATCATATAGATGGTTTCACTCCCATAAAAAATTTGTGTTTTAAATATCACTTCCCAATTCTAGTATCCTCTGATTTTTTTACTGTCACCAGTTTTGCCTTTTTCCAGAATGTCATATAGTCAGAGCAAAATAGCAAGCAGCATTTTCAGATTGGCTTCTATTACATTATAATAGGCATTTAGATTTCTTCCATGTCTTTTAGTGCTTCAACTGTTAATTTCTTTTTAACACCGAAAAATATTCCATTCATGGGCAAACCACAGTTTATTTTCCCATTTTTCTACAGAAGGACATCTGGTTGCTTCCAAGTTTTGACAATTATTAAGTTGCTGTAAACATCTGTGTGCAGGTTTTTATGTGGACATAACTTTTCATTAGTAGAAGTAAATACCAAGGAGTGGGTTGCTGAGTAACATAAGAACATGTCTAGTTTTGTAAGAAACTGTCAAACTGTTTAACAAAGTGGCTGCACTATTTTATAGCAACAAATGAGTATTGCAGTTGTTCCATACACTTAGTAGTCTTTGCTATTTCCAGAGTTTTGGATTTTGACCATTCTATTAGGTGTGCAGTGGTAGTTCAAGTTTTAATTTGCAATTACCTAATGACATTGATATTTAACTCTCTTTATATATGCTCATTTGCCTTCTTTATATCTCCATTAGCCAAAGTTTCTTCAGGTCTTTTGCCCAACTCTTAGTCAGGTTCATTTTCTTATTGCTGAGTTTTGAATTTTTTGTATGTTTTGGATGAACAGGTTATTATCATGTGTAGATGTGTCTCTTCCAAACATTTCCTCTTAGTCTTTGGCTTTTCTTCTCTCTCTCGGTATTATATTTCACAAAGAAGATGTTTTCCTAATGAAGTCCATCTAATCCATTGTTTTTTCATGGATCATGACTTTTGTGTTACTTGCTAAAACCATTGTCATAGTCATCTAGGTTTCCCCTATGTTATGGGCTAGAGTTTTATATTTTAAATTTAGGCTTTTGGTGCATTTAATTTTTTGTAAAGCAAAAAAAATGTCTGTAGCAGGATTACTTTTTGCATGTGAATGTACAGTTTTTCTAGCACAATTCGCTCAAAAGTCTATCTTTTTTCTATTGTAATGCTCTTGTTCCTTTTAATAAAGATAAGTTGGGTCTTTTTCTGTGGGTCTATTTCTGTGCCCACTGTTCTGTTCCACTGACCTATTTGTCTATTCTTTCACCAAAACCATACAGTCTAAAATACCTCCAGCCTTGTAGTAGGTGTTGAGTCAGGTAGTGCCAATCCTCTGACTTTGCACTTCTTTAATATCAAGTTGATTTTTTAAATTTCTTTTTGC
Source organism: Scalopus aquaticus (assembly GCA_004024925.1). Taxonomy (NCBI): domain Eukaryota; kingdom Metazoa; phylum Chordata; class Mammalia; order Eulipotyphla; family Talpidae; genus Scalopus; species Scalopus aquaticus. The sequence continues at coordinate 23,324 of PVIJ01004717.1, read as the reverse complement.
CTCCACATATAAAATTTAGAGTTGGTTGGTCAATATTTACAGAATAACTTGCTTGTATTTTGATAGAAATTGCACTGAATCTACAGATCACCTATTACATTGATTGATATCATTGCAATAATATTTGTCTCACAAGTATGGACTGTTCCTCTACAACAAAGGGACCAACCCCATACAATGGAGAAAGGAAGTTTCTCCATTGACAAAGGTGTTGGGAAACCTAGACAAGTCACATGCCAAAAAGTAAGGATAATACCAATCAATACAGATCATTACTTAACTCCATACATAAAAATTAATTAACAATGGACTAAAGACTTGGATATAAGATCTAAAACTATAAAATACATAGAAGAAAACATAGGTGATGCACCCCTGTAGATCAACTTCAGAGACATATTTGGGGACTCATCTCCAATAGCAAGGGAAACAAAAGCAAAAATAAACAAATGAGACACATCAAATAAAAGGATTTTGCATAGCAAAAGAAAACACTCCAAAACCAAAAAGGCAGTCTACAGGCTGAGAGCAGATAATTTGCATGTCAGATGTTTGACAAGGGCTTAACTTCCAAAACATATAAACAACTCATAGAACTCAATGACAAGAAAACAAACAACCCAACAAAACAATGGGCCAACGTAGCACAAAAAAAATAGATACTTTATTCCAAAGAAGACATACAGATGGCCCACAGGCATATGGAAAAAAAATTATTAGTGTAAGAGAGAGAAGAAAGTTCTTACTATAAGAGAAATGCAAAACAAAAACCACAATTAGATGTCACCTCATCCCTGTGAGAATGGTCTATTTTAAAAAGACTGAAGACAACAAATGTTGGCAAGGGTGTGGGGAAAAAGGAACTCTCATTAACTGTCAGTGGGACAGTTAATGGAGCAAACTGGAGCAGCCTCTATGGAAAATAACTTGGATTATGGTGTTGGTCACAGATGCTGTGGTGGTGGGAGAATTATGGGGACTACACTTGAGGGGAGAAAGCAAATATTGTACAAAAATGAACAAATGATGTAAGAAAATAAAAATTTAATTAGAAAAAGTCTATAAAAAACAATATGGAGATTCTTTAAAAAAACTAAAAATGGAATATGATCCAGCAATTACACTACTAGATATTTTCCCAATTGATAAAGTGTATTCTTTAATCTCCAAATACTTGTGACTTTTTTTGGTTATCTATGTGTTACTGATTTTGAGTTTAATTCCATGTTGGTCTGAGAACATATACTGTATAATTTATTTTCTTTTAAATTTATTAAAATCTGTTTTATGTCTGAGAATATGATCTATCATTAAGAATATTCCAGGAAAATTTGAGAAGAATTTGTATTTTCTGGTGTTGTATGGAGTAGTCTATATGTGTTAATTAGTTTAAGTTGATTGATAATACTACTAAGTTCATCTATATCCTTAACTGGTTTTCTTTCAACTTGATCAACAGAGGAATGTTGAAGTCTCCAACTATCTCACATATTTTATTCATGACTGTTGGAGCACAAATATATTAAGAATTTCTGTATCTGCTTGCAGAACTGACGCTTTATCTTTCTATAATATTTGTCTATATTCTGAATGGTTACCCTTTTTTTGAGTTAAGCAGCCTCTGTTTCTTTTGTTTTGTACTAGCATATTTCTCTCTATTCCTTTAATTTTAGGTCATACAGATTAAAAAGTGAATTTCTTCTAGATATTGCATAGTTCAGTCTGGATTTTAGTCTTTTTTTTAAACATAGAAATCTATGTCTTTTGATAAAGACCTGGATGTAAGACCTGAAACCATAAAATGTATAGAAGAAAATATAGGCAAAACTCTACACGACATACATCTCAGCAAAATCTTGAAAGACACATCCCTCAAAACGAAGGAAGTGAAAGACAAGATAAACAGAAGGGATTACATCAAAATAAAAAGCTTCTGTACATCAAAAGAGACATTAACCAAAATTAACAGACACCCTACCAACTGGGAAAAGATCTTTGCACACAATACATCTGATAAAGGACTGATAACAAAAATTTACAAAGAACTCACACAACTCAACAAAAACAAAGCCAATAACCCAATCAAAAATTGGGCAGAAGAGCTCAAAAGGCACTTCTCCAAAGAAAAAAAGCAAATGGCCAACAGATACATGAAAAAATGCTCAACGTCACTTATAATCAAGGAAATGTAAATCAAAACCACTATGAGATACCACCTCACACCTGTGAGGATGGCACACATTAAAAATACGGGCAACAACAAATGCTGGAAAGGATGTGGAGAAAAAGGGACTCTTCTACACTGCTGGTGGGAATGTGAACTGGTCCAACCACTATGGAAAGCTGTATGGCGATTCCTCAAACTGCTAAACATGGAGGTTCCATATGATCCAGCAATCCCTCTTTTAGGAATTTACTCAAAGGACACAAAAACACTAATCCGAAAGGATACACGCATCTGTATGTTCACTGCGGCACTATTCACAATAGCAAAGGTATGGAAGCAACCCAGATGTCCAAAAATAGATGATTGGATCAAGAAGATGTGGTACATATACACAATGGAATACTATTCAGCATTCAAAGAAGATAAAAACATGCAATTTGCAGCGACATGGAGAGAATTAGAGGGGATCATACTCAGTGAAATAAGCCAGAAAGAAAGCGAAAAATATCGAATGGTTTCACTTATAACAGGACTATAAGGAAACCAAATAGGAGAGAGACAATCAGTGGGGGTGGGGGGTGGGGGGGAAGGAAAAGGGCAAAAAATGGAATAGAAAAAAACACAAGGGACAATGGAGATCGACCATGGGTGAATTGGTGGTGGGCTACCCAAGGGGAATACAAAATGTAAAAGACATAAATAACAATAAAAATATATATTAAAAAAAAGAAATCTATGTCTTTTATTGTTATATTTAGGACATTCAGAGCTAGAGTGAATTTTGATAGACATTCAGAGCTAGAGTGAATTTTGATAGATTTGGTTGATTAATAGATTTGGTAGATTAATAACCACCATGCTTCTATTTTCTGTTCATTGTATCTGTTCTTTGTCCCTTATTTTCCTTATTTATAGTTTTTTTTAAATAAACACTTTAAATGATTCCATTTTTTCCCTCTCTTGATACATCAAAGGTATACTTTTTTCAAAAAAAATTAAGGGGGTTCTCCCTGGTGGTGCAATGGGTTAAGCGCAGCGCTGTGGAGCTGTCGGCAGCTGCAGCACGAGTTCAATGCCCGGCCTGAGAGATTCCCACATGGCTCAACCTCTCCTGCTTCAGCAGCTGCTCCCCTCAGCAGTATATTTTGGTCAATCAGCCTGTTCTTCTCCCCACTCTGTCTCTGGTGAACCCTCTCACTGCCCCACACCTCTGGCCTGCACCCCAGCTTGTATGCATAGATAAATAAATCCTTAAATTTAAGGGATACCCTAGGGTTTGTCATATACAATTTTAACTTATCCTTGTCCACCTTCAAATAACACTATACCACTCCACATGTGTTGAGGTACCCTTGCAACAAAGTATTCATAACTTTTTCTTCCTTTCACTTGAGATCTTGCTGTTATCCATTTCACTTATGCAAAGGTTATAATCACATAAAACATGATTATTCTTATGAATTCAAATAAACAGTTCTCTTTTAGATTAATTGAAAGTAAGAAAAAATATAGACTTTTAATGTTATTTAATAAAATGCCTTCATTTATTTCTTCTCTGGAATTTCTTCTTTTCTTTTTATAACTGAGTTTCTAAACCTGTATTCCTTTCTTAAGCAATTAAAAAAGTATAATTTTTTAGAAGGAAGATCTATTAGTAATGAATTACCTAAAATTTTATTTGCTTGAGACATTCTTTTATTCTGAAGTGTAATTTCACCAAATATAGAGTTATATGGTTTTTCTTCTTTGCACTTTAAATATTTTACTTCACTCTCTTCTTACTAGAATAGTTTTAGAAGTGGCATTTGCTATAATTCTTTTCCTTACTTTCCTTATTTTCTTTTTCACTTTGGTTTTCTGTAGCTTGAATATGGTATGCCTAGATTTTTAAGTATTTATCATGATTAGTATTTTTTGAGCTTCCTGGATCTGTGGTTTGGTGTCTGTCTTAATATTGGGAAATTCTCAGCCATTCTTCCTTCAAATATTTCTTCTGCTTCTTTCTCTTTTTCTTCTTCTTCTGCTTTTCTCATTGCTTGTAGGTTAAACTTATTGTCTCACTTATTATTTCTTTTATTTTCATTCATTATACATTTCTTACTGGAAAATTTATAGTGACCTATCTTCAATTATACATATTGTTTTTTCAGCTGTGCCAAATTTACTGATGAAGCCCTTCTAAGCAGTTTTCATTTTTGTTACAGTGTTTTGATAGCTAGCACTTTCTTTTGATTTTTTTTTCTTAGAGTTTTCATCCCTCTGCTTGTTTTATCCATTTATTCATGTATGCTGTATACTTTTTCCATTAGCACTCTGAACGCATGTATTTTTTTTTATCCAAAATGTGTTTATTGGGATTCTTTCCCATTCACTTCAACTACACAGCTGCTGCTGTCTGGAGGAGCATCCTTTTATAAGCCTTGCTTTTCCTCCTTTAGATTGACAGAGGTCACTGGAGCCACCAACACACAATACTACCAGAGTACATGGCTAAAGACGGTGGTAGTTTATAGCATCTTGGGCATTTCTCATACATGAAAAGGAATTTGGGACTCTGCACTAGATGCTTCTTCTTGTGTTTCCTCTTCCCACTTCTGGGATGGATTAAGAAGATTCTTTGCCAGAAGCATGTTATCTTGGGGAGATCATCACCACTCGATGGACCACTCTGAACATGCTAGTTATAGTTCCTTTAGGTTCCTTCACTCATAACTCCCACATCTGTGTCTTATCTGAGTCTGATCTGATGCTTATGTTGTTTTTAAACTGTTTTTTCTTGCCTTTTTAGCATGACTTATAAATTTTTTTGTTGAAATCCAGACATGATGTATCAGGTAATAGGAAACGAAGTAAAAAAAAAAAAAGTTAGTGTAAGAGTTTATGTTACTGTGGCTAGAGAAAGGGCTGTATTTGTTTGTTGTAGCTGTAAGTTCCAGAGGCTTCAAATTCCTTTCATATCCTTGTTTTAGTCTCTTGTTGTCACTGACTTGCCTAAGAACTCTTTCTTGCATCTCCTTGAAACATAATACATTATTATTATATTGGATCCTTGTTGATTTGATGGTTAGGAAATGGGAGAGAATAAGCAGTATACAATATTATGATTAAATTGCTGTCTTTCAGTGGACCTATGTACCTGGGCTGTAAATGTCACAAATTACAGTCATTAGATTTTTTTCCCCTTAGATGTTACAAGAAAGCACAAGAGGCTGGAATGGAGAGAATCCTCTTCCATTAGGCAGCTAAATCTGTGATAAAATCTTTCCCTTGAGGAGCAAGCCTTCATTATGTAGAACATTCTGTTCTCTGTAGTCTCTGTATTTCAAAACAATTCTTTTTTTCTCTCCCCTGTGGCAGCTCAGCAGGAATCTTTCTTGGTTCTTCAAGGTGAGAACCTTGCATTATTCCTGGGAGGTAAAACAAGACAATATGGGAACCTCTTTAAGACTGCAGTCCCGGGCAATCTCTCACCCTCTTGTTAATTCATACTAAGACTGTAACAATTTATCAAAACTATCATTGAAGTGTTTCCAGAATTTATGTTTCAGTGACTTTTTAGTAAAGGAGCTGGAGACTGACTGCACATTTGCCTGTCTCTCTGGATATCAGGATGGCAGTTTGCTATGTAACCTCAGTTCTCTGTTAGGGTCAAGAAAAGTCATTCATTTTTCCATTTGTTCGGCACTTTTCAAGTTAAAAAAAATTGGAGTGACAACTCTTAGTGTTTTACATGTCAGAGTTGAAATCAGAAGTTTGATTTCTTAATATTCAAATCACGAGTGCTAGACTATTTTGCTTACATAAAGTCCCAACACCTCTCAAATTAAATATCCAAGTCTCTGTGGGTTTCATAGACACAAACAGTCATGGACAGCCTTGCTTTTCCTAAGGCTACAGAGGAAATCTGTGTGCCAGAGGAAATTTTAGCCCTCGAGTCATTCTCAAGGCTCTGGAAACCCCCGCACTTGAAAATATAAAATTGATATCATCATCCTCCAAGTTTTTATTTCACTGCTTTTAAAAGTAGTGAAATATATGCCACAATATGTCTCATTCTAAAGGTTGAAAATTTCATGCTATGACTATAATGACATCATTCTGCCTCCCACAGAAGTCTTTTGCTTGGAGAGTTCAGCAAGAGAACAAAATTAACAGGAAACGTCACTTTCACACACACAGATGGAAAAATGTTAACATCTTCTGAATTCTATGACAGTCGCTTTGATGGGAACATATATGTCATCATCACGTACCAATGATGTGCAGACATATCTTATGAGCAGGTGCTAAACTGAGGTCATGGTAGAAGACAGAAATTTTGGCAGCCCTGAGAACAAAAGATTCCTCCTAGGTATAGTTTCACGCTCAGAAATAAGAATCATGTATAAGGAATGTTCCAGCAGCATAAGACTTCTGTATACTTTTGAGATGCTATAGGGAGGAGGCCTTCTATTACTTTGAATCAACTTTCACTTAATGGATTACACAGAAATGCAACTCTTTACTTGAAGATATTGTGAAGCAAAATAAAGGTTCTGTATTGATTAAATAATGTTGTGATGTGATTGTGCCATAATGAAACAGAAATACGTCACTCTTGATCTACTTAAGGCCTGACTTCATAACAGTGAATTATGAAAACACTACAGAAATATCTAGCAAATTCACTTTGCTCACAGTTCTCTGTGTACTTCTGAAGTAGTCTTCACCTGTAAACTATATTTTATATTCCAATATGCTAAGACCAAAGAAAAGCCAAAAGCTGTTTTTATATATATATAAAGACAAATATATATATATTTATATATATATATAAAGACAAATATATATATATGTATATATAAAGGAAGAATGCTTTTTTCTGCCATGTGTAACACTAAGGTTTTATCTTTGAATGCCCACTGAGCTATAGAGTGAGTTATTTTTTATATATGTGGAAATAAAAGACAAATGTGATTTATAAAATGTCATAGTAAGAAGAAAGCAACATTCTTGATTGCTACATGGAGGAGGTATATAGTTATATCAAACATTAATAATCTATAAACCTATGTCAGCATTCAAAGAATTATGAAATCAAAATATTACTGATTCAACTCCTTTTTCCTCCAGTGAGTCCTCACATACACAAATACCCTCCTAGTACTCTACTCCAAATTACCTCCTCTTTACTGCCTTTGCAGTGTTTTCCTTTTCCTCTCTTTCCTTCAACTTAGCTAAACTTTGTCCCAGTTCAACTTTCTTTTCAAGCCATAGCCCTATATTCTTTCTTCCACAACTTTTAAAATATATTCTTAACATTTAAATTTGTATGGAATTTGTTACTATTAGACAACCAAGTACACATGAAATCCAGAATGGTGGAGAAATTTCTTTACTTTTCTACTTTTCCAGGTCTGCATTATTATGTGATAATATAATCTCCTTGGAAGGACCTGAGAAAAGTTCCTTTTCTAACAGCTTCCTCCTCATTTGCTATGGCTTGTCAATGCCCTCTATTCACAGGATCCTTATTAAGTTCCTCTGAAGCTGCCAATCATTCTACTACAACAGATTTTCTCTACAACGGATGTGTGTGTACATGTCTGTCTGTCTGTCTGTCACTGTGTGTGTGTGTGTGTGTGTGTGTGTGTGTGTGTGAGAGAGAGAGAGAGAGAGAGAGAGAGAGAGAATGTATGTTTTTTAGAGAGGACTGGAGATTCACGTCCTTTGAGTGTGTCTGAAAAGGGTTTGAGGGTCAGAGATGAAGAAGCTCTCTCTAGCAAAATCATATAACTCTCCCAGATGATTAAAATAATCAGCAAGACTCAGTGTGTCCATTTAGTCTTCCTCTTCCTTCCTTTTATAGCTTCCTAGTATTTTAGTTATTCCAATAAAAAATTTTCTTCCTATTAACAATTTTTTTTCTTTTTAATTGTCCTTTGAAATAAAATTCCCATTGGTTTTTATCCTTAAGCTCTAAAATTTTCTTCTCATTTTCTAAATGGGCTTCTTAGGATTCATTTCTAAATATAGGCATTGCAGAAAGTATATTTTTGATTTTCCTCTCATTTTGCATATGTTCCTTGGGCCATCATATCTCTTCTGTTTTGTCTTTATGTAGATTATGTTCAATCTGACCCTGAGGTGACATTTTAAAGGATGAGTGCCAATTTGTTAGACTGATGGGAAGAGAATTCAGTAAAATGGTACTGCATACACAAAAATACAAAATGACAAATCAGGATGGCAAACTCAGGACTACCCACAGTGCACAGAAATGTATATGGTGCAACAACATCGTGCAATGCTGCAGTCTTTGATAGAATATTAGAGATAAGAGCAAGTCAGCTGTTTGATGTGAGACTACCACACTATAAGGACATTCATGATAAGGAATTCGGATCTTATTTGTTCTTTCTTTTTTTTTTAGAAATTAAGTACTAGAGGACTCTATTCTTTATGTTCCTATAGGAGTATTTAAAATACTCTGTAATCTGGGGCCACCCTGGTGGCACAGGGGTTAGTCTCAGCACTATTAAGCTATCAAGCTACCGCCAGCCACTGTGGCATGAGTTCCTTCCCTGGCCAGGGAGCTAACCCATATGGGGCAGCAGACCTCTCCTGTCTCGTCTGCTGCTCCCCTCAGCAATGTATTTCAGTGGATCTGCCTGTTCCGCTCCCCACTCTGTCTCTGGTGAACCCTCTCACCCCTTCCCTCCACCCCCGTACCTCTGTCCTACACCCCAGTTCTTGTATGCATAAATAAAGATAGATCTTTTTAAAAAATAAATAAAATAAAATAGTCTGTAATCATATGAATCCAAAACCAAAAAGTTGTTTACATTGAACTCTGTCATGAGAGTCTTTGAATTTTCTAGAAAATATAGTGTGAATTTGCTTTACGTAATGGGTAAATGAAAGTACTTAGTTTGTACTTTTAAAGATAACTCAAGTAGGGATCCAGAAGATAGCTTGGAGATAACAGAAACAGAATAAATATTGCCACCTGTAGTCATTAAGCAAGGAAACAAGAGGATAAAAGGAAGCAAGATGACTATTGATAAATAGATCTCACAATTGATGAGAAATGATATCCTGAATAATGCAAGGATGTAGAAAGTGATAATGGAGAAAGTAACAGATTTTTCAGGAGGTTTTTAGGAAGTAAATTTAGCCTCTTTTTCCAGGCAACTGAGGAAGTAAACTCAAAAGGAATTGGTAGACAGTAAATTGTTTTGGTAGATAGTAAATGTTGGGAGATGGATAGGGGAGGAAAAAAACTCAGTAAAAAACCCTAATTTCTGACATAGGATCTCTTTGTAGGATGACAGCATGAGATGGCTATTCAAATCTAGAATGGGTGGTAGCATAGGGATAAGGCAGTTACTTAGAGGGTTATGAGGAGATGTGAAAAGGCAAGGATGGAAAACCTCAGCAATTTGCCACGGAACTGCATGAGCTCTAAAAGGCACATATTTTCAAGTCATGTGGCTAAGAAGAAAGAATAATTATTTTACATGATTTACTCACTCAGAGATTATTTTTAACTGCTTTCATATATAATATTTGTTACTCTATAAATTTTAATGATATATTCAGTTGCCATCAAAATTTAAGAGAACTCAGGTCTGATGCTAAAAAGAAAACAATTATTATTTCTTGTTACTCTCTTCAAACAATTCCATTTCTATCAAACAAATAAACAATCATTTTCCTATGAAAGAGGTTTTCCCTATTTCCCTGACCCCCTTAGGTTTTAGTACTATTATTTCACTTTTTTAAAGTCTCTAATACCCAGAAGTCTCCAAAATAATCCTGAACGACATACAAGTAGAAGTGAACAAATGAAAAGACATATCAAGTTTTTGGGTGGCAAGGCTGTCATGAATATGTCAACACAATACAAATATCACTAATATTTGTTTCCCTAAAGTTAAACAGAGTTCAGTTGGAAAAACAAAAAATGCAGTTATAACTCTGAAACAAAATGTTACTCTGAAAAAGAGAAGAGTGAGAATAACCCACTCCCTAAAAGTTAATGGCACATATTATAAAGTTTCTATAATTAAAACACTATGGAATCCATGTACTAAGAAACAGATAATATAAGCCAGAAAGAAAAACTAGTGACTTTAAACAAGAATTTGGGTCATCTAGCTTTAGTTGGATATTCTGTGACCTAATAAATAAAACCTGCAAATAAAAATATAACAAACCAAAAAAAACCAACTAGCCATATAGTTCAAGGATTCATGTTGTAGGTAGCAATGATATACTGCTGTTATGAGACTGCTTTGTAGTAAATGAAAAGGCAAATGAGGATTTAAATGATTATCATGGAAAACCAGGAGTGTTAACATGAGATAAATAGGAAACAATTGTGAGATCAATAAAGTTAGGTAAAAACCATGGACTCTGAGTTTAAAATGTAACTTACAATGAATGTAAATAATATACTTATATAATAAATTTCAAGTTTTTTTTAGTCTTGTTTTCTAAAACAGTGATGCCTCTAGCAGGGAACATCTCAATCACCCATTAGTGGTCTCTGAATACCATTTTTGCAAATAAAAAAATACATTCTTTTTAGAAAATGGATGATTTTAATTTCTGAAAATTAAAATAGAAAAAAGATGAACCAGGGACATCTTGTGATAAGAATAAGTGAGAAAACTCTCAAAAGTTACTAGGATTATATTTAAAAAGAATTAGAAGTCAATTTAAAGTGCTTTCCAGTGAGTAATGATAGGACAACTGGAACATCAATAAACAATAGATTGGACTATATCAAACACATCTTAATTCATAATATTTCTTTAAAAAGAAAGAAAAAATTCACCAGTAATTTTGGAGAACAGTAGGGAAAAAACTCACTAATTTGTGAACTGGCACATAAAAGATAGTAGACATCTACCCTGCATTACCTGTCTAAAGTATATAAGCCAAGGTACTCAAATTATTGATGGGAAGTTTCTATTTATGGCAGTATTGCAATTAATGAATGAAAATGAGTGATTAAATTATGATATCATTTTATAATAGTTGTTATAACACACACACACACACACACGCAACAACAACCAAATATTGTGTACACCATGGTAATTCTCAGTAGTATCTATAGGTAAACTATTATTAGCCTATAACATTCTTTTTTTTATAGTATATATATATTTATTGTTATTTATATCTTTTACATTTTGTACTCCCCTTGGGTAACCCACCACCAATTCACCCGTGATCCATCTCCGTGGTCCCTTGTGCCCTTTTCTACTCCATTTTGTGTCCTTATCCTCCCCACACCCCCAAGTGTCTCTCTAATATTTGGTTTCCCTATAGTCCTGTTATAAGTGAAACCACTTGATATATTTCTCTTTCTTTCTGGCTTATTTCACTGAGTATGATCCCCTCTAATTCCATCCATGTTGCTGCAAATTGCATGTGTTTATCTTCTTTGAATGCTGAATAGTATTCCATTGTGTGTATGTACCACATCTTCTTGATCCAAAAATCTATTTTTGGACATCTGGGTTGCTTCCATACCTTTGCTATTGTGAACAGTGCCGCAATGAACATACAGGTGCATGTATCCTTTCGGATTAGTGTTTTTGTGTCCTTTGGGTAGATTCCCAAAAGTGGGATTGCTGGGTCGTATGGAAGCTCCATTTTTAGTTTGAGGAATCACCATGCAGGTTTCCATAGTGGTTGGACCAGTTTGCATTCCCACCAGCAGTGTAGAAGCGTTCCTTTTCTCCACATCCTTTCCAGCATTTGTTGTTGCCTGTATTTTTAATGTGTGCCATCCTCACTGTTGTGAGGAGGTATCTCATTGTGGTTTTGATTTGCATTTCCTTGATTATAAGTGATGTTGAACATTTTTTCATGTACCAGTTGGCTATTGGCTTTTCTTCTATGGAGAAGCGCCTTTTTGCTCTTCTGCCCATTTTCTGACTGGATTATTGGCTTGGTTTTTGTTGAGTTGTGTGAGTTCCTTGTACATTTTTGTATAATATTCTTGTTAAAGAAAATCAAGCGTAAAGCCAATCAAGCTTTTAAATTTACCATTTTCTGGGAAATATAGGTGATATAAAATTGTAAATTTTGCCATGAATATGAAATTGATAAATATTGACTCTACTCTTTAACAAGTAAGTCTCAAGATAAGAGTGATATGGGAGATGAAAGTAAAGCTCAAAATAAAGAATAATCACTAATTACAATGGTTGGACCTTACTTGGACAATGAGTCAAAGAAATAAGTCACAAAAAATCATATAAAATTTGGAGAAATCTGGGTACTTCATACTTGGAATTATTAAATGATTAATTGTTTAATGCATGATAGATACTATGGTAGATTTTTAATGAGTTCTTATCTCTTAAAATTCATACTCAAAAAAGTTACTCATACTGATGTGTGACTTCAGCAAATGGAGATAAATTAGGTAGATGGGAATAGAGATAGAAATTAATTGGATACAATTTGATAATTTTTGAGGCTGGGTGGAGATTATTTGGGGGTTCATTATATTATTCTTCCTATTTCGAAACATTTCATAATAAAAAAAATCTCATTATTCCCTCCTTTCCCATGCCCTATCAATTTCTCATTTTCCTTTCCTAAAATATTGCCAGTATAACTCCTCTCATCAATCTGAATTTTTACCCCTAAGGTTCCCCCAGACCATGCTCATTAGAATCATTCCTTAAAACCTTAAAACCCAATTTTCCACAAGTATCTGCTTTGCTCAAACTTATAAATGATTCTTCATAGTCCTCAAAATAAGATCTTCAGTTATTCAAAATAAGCCATCACTAGCTTGCTATCAAGGATAACTTACAATGTTTTCACCCAATTTCCTTTACTTCTCTTTACTAATTCTATGCTTTAGTCAAAACAGTCTATTTGTCCACTTGTCTATTTGTCCTTAAAATAGCTGTGAGAACTCCACCTCTGGTCAACTCTTTTCTTTCAACTACAGTAGCAACAAATATAATTCATTTTACCACATGCTACTCTACATGACTAGTGAATTTTAAAGCTTATACTCTACCTCATTAATGTTAGGGATTTTTTTCCGGTAATTTTATACTTAAGCACATACTGTAGTGTCTTATACACAGTAATTAGCCAATAATGTTTGTTGATGTTGCTAACACTGCTGCCATTATTAATGGTTGTAGTGGTGATGATGATGATGATAAAGTTCACTTGAAAATAATTTCCCCAAATTTCTTCATTGAGATCATTGAGTTAGAGAATCTTTGACTAATGGTACTGAGAATTAAATTTTCCTCTGATCCTGTAAGTCTACTCTGTATGTCCCAATAACTGGGTGATCAAGATGTTTTTAAGTCAAACAAGATCCTACTTTCAAAAGGCTTTCATGGCTTTATAATTCTTAGAGAAAGAATGAAAAATGTTTTGATGTATCATTAGAGGTTTACTATCAGTCCTAAAATCCAGAATAAAATATAATTTTCATTATTTCCCTAATATTTGCTCTGCTTCATTTAAGATAGGCTAATTTTAAGTATCTTTGGGACCGTTCCTCTTCTATTTCCATTAAACTTCCTTAGTTTCATAGTTTCTTAGATTATTTCATTTCCTTTTCTAATCAACCCCTGGACCTCCAGTCATGACGCCTTCCAGATCATTCTTTTAGCCAACATTCTCTGAAGCCCAAGAAGGATTTATCCATCAAAGCTAAATTTCTTAATGTGGGATACAGAATCCTTTGTGATTTTTCCCTTTCACTACTCGTACCTCCTATATGCTAGGAGGTTACAATAGAGTGGCAAAACCTCTACAGCCTATCCCCATGAGCTTTTTGGCCAGTGGGTGAAAGAAGAAACCAACATACATAAATATCTGATGAAGAACAACAAGTGCTGGGGCCTCACTGTTGGTGCAAGGGATTAAGTCTTAGGACTATGAAACTATCAGCAGCCACTGCAGCATGAGTTCGACCTCCGGCCAGGTAGGTAACTCATATGGCACAGCAGACCTCTTTTGTCTCGCCTGCTGCTCCCCTCAGCAGTGTGTTTCAGTCAATCTGCCTATTCTGCTCCCCACTCCGTCTCTGGTAAATCCTCTCACCACCTTCCACCCCCACACACCTCTGGCATACACCCAGCTCTTGTAGACATATATAAATATATCTTAAAAAAAAAAAAAGAACAACAAGTGCTGTGACAGAAAAATATAAAATGATGGGCCTTCCTGGTGGCGCAGCGGTGCGCTGCGCTGTGGAGCTGTCGGCAGCAGCGACGTGAGTTCGACGCCGGCTGGGGAGATTCCCACATGGCACAGCAGATCCCTCCTGCCTTGCCCGCTGCTCCCTTCAGCAGTGTATTTCCATTGATCTGCCTGTTCTGCTCCCCACTCTGTCTCTGGTGAACCCTCTTGCCGCCCCACGCCTCCAGCCTATACCCCAGCTTGTATGCATAAATAAATCAATCTTAAAAAAAAAGATTCAAAATGCCATGAGAAGACAATTTAGGGAAACATAATTTAGACTGATTAGAAAGGTTTTGTTTTTTTTAAAACTGAAATAACATTTTAGCTCCTTCCTTCAAGTTACCTTAGCAAAGTTTGAGAAGTCTCTGAAACTAGAAAGAGCAATGAAGTTTCAGTATATACCATCTGTTTGTGTTATTACCAGTTTCATATAATGTTACTTTTTAGAAGAAAAATTGATAGTAGTAACACTTTCTATATAAATTATGATAATCTTTTCACATTATACACTATAAATTTTTATTCTGCCATGTGTCTTTTATTTTTATGAATTTTTTTCATCATGTTTAAAATTTTTAGCCGACTTCCATAGCCTATGCCTTTGTGTTTTCTGTTTTCTTCCTCCACAAAAAAAAAATTCAGAAATATTCTTTTTCCTTTTACAGTTCTATTTTTTCACATTTAATGTTCAATCCTTCTGATTTTATTCTTGACATAATGTGTGAGAGAAGGAGTAAGCATTGCTTTTCTAAATGCTTTGTCATTTATTAAATGTGACTAGTACTTATTGTGGTTTACTATGAACCAGATTCTCTATCAAATGCTTTCTATTTATTATCTCTGTTAATTCTCACAAACCAATGAGGTAGGTTGTATTATTCTCTCCAATTTTCAGATAAGGTAGAAGAATAGTTATGTGATTGGGTCAAAGGCATCCAAAAGCCTTCTCTTTCCTATAGATATGAAAGGTCTCCTTATTATATAATAATTTTTTGTAGGTATTTCAATATACTTCTACCTGGGCCATTTCCAATTTATATATGGCTTTCATATATAACCATATATATTTACATATTGCTTATATATATAATAGTTTAAAGGGAATAAAGAATGTGTGATTAGATTTGTTCTATGTTTCTATGCTACTATTGATTAATTGATTCATTTTAACCAAATAATATTTGCATAACAAACTTTGGTCACTACATTTGTTGACAAAATTCTCTCTTCTCTTTCTCTACCAATTCTTTCTCATACTTTTCCTATATCCAACTTGATCAAAGAATTTGATCTAAATAACATATGCCTTATGTAAAATGGCTACATGTTTTGACAACTTTTGCAGTAAGAACATTTGACCAATATGAGATGTATTCCTATTTGCTCTCTGCTATTCAGAAATATTCTAGTTCTACTATATTGAATACATTGTAAAATGAGAAAAACATTCTCCTATTCCTACAGACCCTGATATGAAAAAACAAAATTTATTTTCTCTCATAATGCATTTTTAAAAGCTTAGCCATATTTTGGAAGAACACATCTATCTATGCATCATCATCTCTTGAGATATTCTAGAAGAGGGGCATCAATTCAATGTCTCTCTGCAGGATTATTGAATTTCCATAGGCTCCACTTTTCCTTCCTTAGCAGAGCTGTATTAATCAGAATTGCCACCTGCTCTATTATAGATTCCTTCAAAATTACTTCTCTCAACTTATAATACTTATATTAGATAAAGCTATCAGTGAGTTATTGGAACACATTCCCTGCTCTGTACATAGCAAACAATACTGAACTGAGCACTTAAGGACACTGCATTAACTCTTTCAGGCCACTAGGGTACCATTTAGGGCCCTCAAGTAACATTTTTCTTAAATTAGGTCATCATGATGTCATTTAATCATTTTAGAGCACTGAAATAGATATTTATGGATGGCTTTCTAGTACTCTAAAAGAATTAGTTAATTTGTGTAAATCACCAAAACCAATGACCCACTCCAAAGTCAAATGGGATGAACTTTTCTCAGTAAGCCTGTGATTTCTCTGTTCTAGTTATAATTCTCAGAGAATAGTTATAACATTTAACAATGGGCTAGAAAACAGTTGAAAGTCCATTACCTAGCTCAACCGAAATTATTCATTGAGAAATCATTCTTGTTCTCTCTTCATTCATTCCCTGTTTGCAATGTACAACCCTATTCTAGTTCAGGGCCTATTGTCTGTTTTTACCAGAAGATAGCTAACAGATATGTTGCTAATTTTAGAATCATAGAGTTGGAAGGGACCTTTAGAAACCATCTGGTAAATATGGAGTTCTCCAGGTAAAGCTCTTTTAAACTTAGCTTAATAAATTATTCTACTCTTAAAGGTCTCCAAATTTTCTTTCAGTAATAGAATGATATTCTATATTCAGACAAAAATTCCCTTTCTGTATCTCAATGAACAGGTTAAGATTTGGGGAGAATATAATTTAGCCATATTTGTACAAACTTATATATTAGGTAAAAATCTTTTGATCCAATCTTGCCAGATGTGAAATTGCCAGAATATTGTATTTTTTAGAGCCCTTACCACAACCTACAGGAGATGTGTGGGAAACTGTTTATATTGTCACATTTTGTGACACCCTAATGAGGTGAATGTTTTAGAAATTGGAAAAAAAAAACATGAAAGAATTGTTTTACTGCATTAGATTAAAATCAGCTTTTAAAAACTTCTCCAAGTTTCTATTTCTGTATTTGCTATCTGCCTAATTTTTTCAGATTCAAATTTCCAGATATACTTTTATTTATTAATTCTGTGCAGAACTTTCATATAAGGCAAGGAATGAGACTATACCTTGTGATGTCATGTGATATATTTAACGGATATTTTAAATTGTAGTGATGCTCACATCACTATTCAAAATCTCCATGAACCCAAAGCAAGATAATGGCACTGAAAAACAAAAACAAAAACACAGTATTTTAGATTAGGGAAGCAAGATTTCCCAATGTTATGAGGAAAGAATAATTCTAGTTTAATTTGATTTGTGTTCCTAATTTTCTGCACCATTTTCTTATTAGACTTCTATATATAAAGACACAGTACTTACATTCCCCATCTTCATCTGCAAGTAGAAGAGTGTCCTTTAGGTTTAAAGCTCCATTCAAAATGCCATGCTAACTATAAAAACGGGTTTGTTTGCACTTATATACTTAGCTCCTTATTCAGGCCATTGTGTGTTTTACACATCTCATAACCGAGATCTATATTCTGAGTGCTCAAGGCAGTCTTATGTGGGTTTGTCTCTGTGCCAGATTTATCTTCGTATTTCCCATTATAGCCTGAAAGAACTGTATTAAGAACGCCTTTCTTTTCAGTTCCCGCTTGTGATTGCTAACATATCAAATTTATTCCTTCGTAATCCAGATCATTTTCCACCAGCTTTGAGGCCTGCATGTAGTAGTTTGTTAGAGAGCTCATAGTAACCCTACACTGACAGACCAAAAAGCCCTTCGACTGTCACTTTATGTCATTAACAATTTTCTAAAGCCATTACAGATGGGATGGACTGATTAGAACTGAGGAGGGAGGATCTTTTTCCCAGCCAGAAATATCCCCTGAGACTTTCACGCCGTGTGAAGTTTCTAGTGATTAATGGGAGAAAAATAAGGCCGCCTGTCCCACAGTTGCCATAGACTTTATTTGGGAAAGAGCTTATTTATATTTGGTGAGTTCTCTGGATAACTAAACATTAACCGGCTAACTTAAAATAAAGTTAGAGCAATATATTTCAAATGATATAATACATGTCAGTTTTAGGTCCTGAGGTTGGATTTTCTCTCCTTGTTTGAGTATAGCTATTATAATTTAATGTCAGCACTGTTCCAAGATGAAAGTGTTTATCTTCTCCTGGCCTTTTCCCCTCCTCTTCTGCTGTTTTATTTCTGTAAATGAAAGCTACAGCTGGAATATTGTTTTACTGCAAATCTCACACCAGCACTGTCAGTTGTGATGTGACACCAGAGATTCTTATCTGTAGGTTGGGTTGGAATTATTAAACATTCTCACATTGTGCGAAGTGTTGGGGATGAACAGCAGTGCAGTGAGGTGCATCCAACACTTCTGTCTTTCCCACCTGATCCTGGAAATATGACTCCTTTAAAGGGCTAATGTTCACTTTCTATAGCTTTATATAGAGAAGTGACAGTACCCAAGAAGTAACATGAACTGAAAATTATAGCAACTTCTCATCCTTTTGTCTTAATGCAGGCTTTCAAAAGCAATCTGAATGGTAGACCTCATTTGAAAAGAAAACATTTGGCCATTTGTGATTAAGAACAATGAGGTTTTTATGAAGAAAAATTGCTTATAGCCTAAATATTATAAAATATTTACATCTCCTTTTTTCACTTATTTTTTCAAATATGGCTATGGCTATGATACCAAAGCAAAGCATTTTGTCCAAGTACAGAACTGAGCCTCATGCTTTTCTTTTACAGAAATTATTATGAAAACTGTGACATTCTTCTACTTGCAGATGAAGATGGGGAATGTAAATGTGTATTTAAATTACTACAGGTATACACCATAATTGTATATTATTTGCCAGACTGCTAATGCTTATCAAGATATGGAATGTTCATCTTCAAAGCCATCCACAGATGTGAGTCACTACAACATTTCTGGGAACTGGAGAAAAAATCTACAGCTTAAAGATAAGGACACATATCAATGGTCAGCTTTCAAGGTTTATCTTTTACCCTTTGCTTGGTTTTTCTATATTCCACCTATAAGTAGAGGGGGAGGAGTGGGAAGGGATGAAAACAGGGTGGAAGAGCACAGAGAATATGGTGATGGAATATCGGGTGCTTTGGGGTTGGGGAACTACAGTGGCCACACCTGAAGGGAGAAATCAAATACTGTCCAAAAATTAATGATGTAAGAAAGCAAGCATTCCATTAAAAAATAAGTAAAACTGAGAAAATAAATAAATAAATGGGTAGAAGGAAATTTTTTCTTGCCTACATTGGCACATTCAGGGCTGGAAATTTCTTTGAAGCAAAAAAGCAATGAAGGTCATCTCAACTTTTGTATTCAGTACAGAAAAAATCTTTGTGTCTGAAAAATTGCTGAAAAAGAAAGTTCTAGTTTTTAAGATGTACATATTAAATGAAGAAGATTAAAGGTTTATTCAAGAAAATACATCTCTTTTTCTTGGGAAAAAAATAAAGGTAAGGCCACAGAAGAAGTAAAATTAAGTGATTTGCTCAGGAGCACTCATTTGGCTTTGACACTCATAGATTCCTGGATTCCATCTATGGAGAACATTAAATTCATTTCTCAAAGCCTTGACTTTAAATATGCATTAAGGCTCCTGGGTCACTTAGAGGCTCTGATTCAAAGTTAGATTTACACCCTTTAGAGAGATACTTGCAAAAGTTGTATAGGACATCAGAGATACGAGATGTGAGATATTTAGGTGACACACATTTTCTAAGAAAGCTCAAAATATGCCTCCTGTGTTCTTTGCTTGAATGAAATAAGAATATATAGGTAAAGTACTATATTCAATAGGACTCTGGTATAAGTCATAAAGGCAACTTAGTTTAACTGCAAGTGATCAAAATTATAATTCCAGATAAAATACAGGATGTTCTGTTATATTGAATATCAGATTAACATTTTTATATTTTAACACAAAAATATAATCATATACCAGCTATTACGTTGTCACTGTTTATGAGGTATTCAAGTCAAACTGGACTTTTCTTGTTTTTATTTGCTAAATCTGGCAATCCTAATTGAACCCCAACCTAAACATGTTTAGGCATATATGGAAATTATTGACTCAGAAAATCTAAGAAAAGTTACATAACTGAAAGGTCAAAAGATGAAAAATACAATCTAGGGATCAGTCAGAAGCATCAACACGAAGGTCCTCAGGGCTCTCTCATTCTGCACAATGTGCAGTTTCACAGTCTGCCAGGAGACTAGCATTCATGTGACAAATGGTTGCTATTTACTAAGTTTTATGTTTGAAAAACTTCTCAGTTGGGAGAGTTTGAGCTAATGTTCTGTTTCCAGAGTCAGAAACACTAGGGAAGGACTTTGTGTCTAGATAGGTATCGATTGGGCCTAGTGATAATCTCTGGAATATTCAAGTATGGTCAAATCCATGAGGTTTACAGAAATTATAGCACCTTCCATAGGAACTTTCTAAACAGTGTAAAATTGAGAAGCAGAGAAAAGACTTCTAAATGAAAGAGCATGCTGCTACCAGATGAAATGTTTTGTTTTGTTTTTTGACAAGCAAATAGTAGGCAGAAAATATGAATATACATTCCAAGACAAATTAGTTCAAACAAAATGAGGCCCCTATTGAAGAGAGTCAGGACTGTCTTAAGGAACACATGGCAGGGGTGGTGGGTGGAGACACAAGGGCGGGTGGGAGGGGCAGTGGGGAGGCAGCAGGCATCAGGGAAGACCTGGTCAATCAACAGCAAGGCCAACAGGACATACTCTCTCTGCCTCCTGTTTGGTTTTGGGTTTTTTGTTTATTTTTTTTTTCTATTTTAATTCTTTAATATCTGCAGACTGTTCTGAGTAAGTCTGGTCCAGGTATTTACAAATCTTAGTACATAACTGCTGAAGGCACACAACATAGAGAGCATGTAGGGAACAGGGGGATTTTTGAGAGATTTAGAGACTGGGGTATAATTTTTTAAGAAAAGCCATCTATTACATTCAGATATTCTAAAATAAAAACAGTATTACTACTTGTTTTATTTATTTTTAGTCCCCAGGAGAAAGTATGTATTTTTAATCTATTATTCCCTTTCTGGAGATAACCATTCTTAGGGAAAACATGCAACTAAGTCATATTGATCCAGAGCACTAGCTTGGCCCATCCCTAGACCACTGAAGAATATAACCTGAGTGGCCATAGTCTATGACTTCCATAAGCAAGGAATAAAAATATCAATTATTTTATGTGAATTGCACAAAGGTTTTTTCCTAAAGAAAACATTCTAAGATGCATTTGCCATGTACACTTATAGAATATGATGAATTGTAGCATGAACAGCTTGTCTCTTTGACTTAATACTGACAAACATTCAATTTGAAATTTGAAGAGGTAATGGTGGTAGTTACAAGGAAATGAAAAGCTTCAAAGCTTCACATTTTCTTGGCATGACCTCTACAACAGCATCTGTTCTGGTCTTTTTTTTATTCTTGAGTAATACTAGGAAGTTGCTAGACCAGATGAACTTCCTTTGACCTATTTAGTAGACCCAAACAATTAGCAAATGGTTATTCAATCACTCCTCAGAGTAGATTTATGCTACACAAGTGTAAAATCATGACCTTTTGATTTATTTTATATAACTTTCCATATACACTTTCTCTTATAATGCCTGGCACATAGTCAATGAGAGGAGATGATGGTCTGAACTCGGGTTTTTTCATAGGATATAGAGACAATGTGTTATTATTCTCCATTGTCCCCAGTTCCATTCACTCTGGACTTCATCCTTCAAGTGTTCATTTTTGGACTCCGAGGCTCTGACCCTGAAAACTTCATTACTATGATTGTTAGAAATGATGTAGGAAAGATGTAGGATGGTAGATGTAGGAAAATCTTGAGAATGCATGTAGTCATTTAGGGTGTCCACAGAATGAAAGGAAAGGGAGTCCTGAGGTACACCTTTGTATAATAACTGTGGGGAGGAAAGGGAGTCTGTGAAAGGGACTGAATTTTAGTCCTTTAAATGGCAAAAAACCAAGAGACTATGGGACCAAGTGAGTCTTAAAAGGACTCTATCAAGGAGGAGAGACCAATAGCATCAGATGAGGATACTGGAGAACATCTATTCCATTTGTCTGGCTAGAAATCAAGGGTGGCATTTCTGACATTTCTGATACATTTTAGTGGAGTGAAAGAAACCAAAACACAGTAAGTTAAAACAAAACAGGAAGCAGAAAATTTTAGAAAATAAATATAAATGACCTACTACCAATATTCTGGCTATGGATATTACACTATAGAGTTAAAGGATGTGCCCTGGAGCACATTGGTAAAGGATATATGCAGGTTCTTCTGCATTATTGCCTACAACTGCATGTGAGAATACCATTAATTGTTAATATAAATTTAATTATAAAAATAAATAGCCTGGCTGTGGTAATGCTAAGTATATATAAATAGTAATTTCTCATATTTTAATATGAACAAGAAATTCTGTAAACTTAAGAACACTTTAATAGAAAAAGTCACCAATGACATGATTAAGGTGCTATACACTTGTTCCTGGAAACTCAAAAAGGCAATTGCTACTCCTCAGCTTTCCTTTCTTTTTTTTGTAACAATACTACTTATATCTTAGTTATTTCCAGAGCTCCTACCTGAAAGTCAAGCTAACAAAGAAAAGAAAAGAGAAATTATGTATCCGAATTTTTCCACTTTTCTACCAGGCAGCTACTGAAATTTTAAGATTTTCCCCACATCCCCAAAGTAGAATACATATTGTATTAGTGTTTGTGTTCAGGTAATAAGGATTTTAGTAAAATTACCTGTCAGTAAGAGGTTGTCATTGTTTTTTTTTTTTTTTTAAAGATTTATTTTTTATTTATACATGCAATGGGGTACAGGCCAGAGGCATGGGGCGGCGAGAGGGTTCACCAGAGACAGAGCGGGTAGCAGAACAGGCAGATCAGAAGTACACTGCTGGGCCTCCCCGGTGGCACAGCGGTTAAGCGCTGCGCTGTGGAGCTGTTGGCAGCCGCGACGCGAGTTCGACGCCCGGCCGGGGAGAATCCCACATGGCGCGGCAGACCTCTCCTGCCTCGCCCGCTGCTCCCCTCAGCAGTGTATTTCTGATCTGCCTGTTCTGCTCCCTGCTTTGTCTCTGGTGGACCTTCTCGCCGCCCCACGCTTCTGGCCTGTACC